>JACCPG010005319.1:0-97205 GCA_016069955.1 Drepana arcuata
CGAGATTCCAAGGTCATAGAAGTGACACTTCGAACTGTCAAATCTTATTTCACAACCTCGATTTCTGTTAAACATATCACGCCTTCGCACAATGTCCTGGAAGGGGTAGACAGAGATGTAACATCACGTTCTTTTCGCCGAACTTATTATATTTATAAGTGCCAACGTGACAGATGACAAGTCCTTAAGTAACTCAAGCGAAACGTCAATACATACGTCTTTGTTTCTTTCTCTAACGTAAGTACTTTTTCTCTCTATATTTTCCTCCAACTCATGTCTTTTTCACTGTACTTTTATTCAGAGAAAACGCCGTTCTACAGTCAGAGTTCAAACTTACAATCTTTGCGTTGTTAGCGACTACTCGAATCGCTCGGCCGCCACGGCTTAGTGGGCATCTTTTTGTGCATTACCCTACGGGAATATAAGTATATATGTAAAAAATGCTCGGCTAAACCTATTCGGTACAGCACCATCACGATTCTGTGCCCGCGTCCAATTGATTTGCGGCTTGCCCTCAGCTCCACAATGAGAAGGTTACCTTAATTAACTATCAGGGTAGTCGCATAGCACTGCACTGCGTGATTGATGAAGATGAATGGAATTTGATGAGTTAGTCTCTATATTTGGGCTATTGAACACTGTCTAGCGTTCCTTTATTTTAACTAGATTTGCTCCGATTTTCACTGGGGTAAAATTTTGTATACCTAATTGTTAGATATTTCTGGAATTAAACATATATATTTTGTTAATCCAGCTAATGTAATTAATGGGCGCTAATGGGACGAAGCAAAAGAGGTATGTAAGTCTAGAGAGAACTGGCGCTCTATACTCCCTGCCTACCCGTTAGGGACTTGGCGTGATGATAATGATGATGATGATAATCCAGATAATAACAATTATCTGTGCCAAATTTAATTAAATTCCATTGTAAGGTTTTTGCAATAAAAAGGAACCAAGATCCTCACCAATCTCTGGCCTTTATATTGACAATGTGCGCCACATAAATACATACATACGACGCCGAGTCCCTCACGATGTAGACGGAGAGAATAGAGCACCAGTTCTCTCTAGACATACAGTCCTCTGTCTTTAAATAATAATCCATTTATGTGGGTTTGAGGACGCCTACCAGATGGCTGAAACGTGATCTCGTGGCATGAGGCAGGGTTTTTGTCAAAGCATTTGGTTGAAAAAGTTGAGCCATTTGGTTTTCGCCATGATTTATGGCAGCGCGGATTGAAATGGGTTCCGTGGTCATTATTAACTTCAGCTATTTATTAAATACTCGTTGTGCCATGTGGCTTCGACCGCGACTATGTTATATTACTGCTCCCTTGGGGTGCAGTACCTACCTTATATGACCTTTCTCAATAAAGGGGTTATTTTTTTAAATTATATCACGTTACATAGATTACTTCCCACAAACAAACTTACAAGCTTTACCTTCCTTCCTTCCTTCCTTAATTAATCCTTACTAATATTATAAATTTATTTATTTATTATAGGAACAAAAATATATCGAGTACTAAATTGTATGTATGTGAATATACTTACTGTACATAAATTCAGAAAAACGCATTGTTACAGTCGGGATTCGAACTTACAATCTTTGTGTTGCAACCAACATGCAGCTACTACCACTCGGCCACTACGTCTGTTTAGCTTACTAAGCTAGTATATGTAAGTAAGTGGTTCCTTATACCACCAGCAAACCTGACTTCACTGCACTGAATTCAGTGGTTGAATTTCTATAGTTTAAATCTGAGCTAAGCTTTTTAACTGCGAACGATATTCTCAGTTTACATACTTGGCAGTTCGAGTTTTCAGTATGACTACGCCATCTCTCGACGAGTAGAGCGAATAACACGCAAACAAAAAAAGCGTATGTGCAGTCGTGTCTAAGGGACATACCTTAAAAACGACATACTGAACTAGCTGTGGAGCGCGGTTTCACCCATACAATTTCATTGGTAGATCTAGGTAATCTGCCTTAGGTTTCATCCAACTATTGATGACATTTCCAGCTAATAATATATCTGTGCCAAATTTCATCCAATCCATACACTTAAGCATTTATAAATCTATATATGTATGTATATAAAAATGTTATGTTGGTTTGTGTACGCTTCAAAAACTCAAAAAGTTCTGCACAGATCGAGCTGAAATTTTAGCCTGATTATATATCATGCTACAATTTATTCCACGTTCGTGGTGCGCGTGCCGACGTGCTACCTGCACCTTGCCATGGACGAGGACTTCTGGCCGCAGAACGTGGTGTTCCACCGCTTCCGCGGACAAGTGCCACATGAACCCGTAGTGAAGTGACCTATGGACCTTAAGATTTTGTTCTACACTATCGCATTGGGGAAACCTGTAATGATAGACGTTAGTAAGAATAAATAAATAATTAAAAAGTGAATAAAAAAGTGTGCCGTGGTGGACGTGTGGTTCAAGCAGTTGCCTGCGACGCAAAGGTCGCAAGTTCGAATCCCGACTGTACCAATGAGTTTTTCTGAACTTAAGTACGGTGATTAGTCACACCACGAGCTTTACGGTGAGCATCGAGGAAACGCGTCACGAGAAGGGCAAAGACGTAATGTAGCTGCCTGTTGCTGATAACGACGTTGGTTCGCCATCTGTCACGTTGGCACCTAATACCTCTGGCGGAAAGTGGGTGTGTGGGTATTACCTATACACCTCTGCCCAACCCTTCGGGGACCCTTGTGGGAAGGCGTGAGGATATATATATATAGTACAGCTAGTATACTAATATGTATATATAGGATATATCCTAGATTTATTATATCCTTTCGTACGATAGTGTGGAAAAATACTCAATTGTAGTAATTGTCCATAAATATCTTCTATTTGGGATACCTAAATTGCGGCCACCTTCTAAGGAAAGTTTTAAGTAAATATCAAAGAAATCATGTTTATAGGGAGGGGAGACCTGCATACGTTTACGGATAATTTAAACACGCATGTATCGGCACGCCATTTGCCACGTAATATACAGTGGCTAGCTAGGTAACCACAGGCCCTGGGGCAAAAAATAATCTTGGCCCAAAAATAATCTTTTGTTTCTTATTCGGTAATCTTACTTCTTACTAATATTATAAATGTGAAAGTTTGTAAGTTTTGATGTTTGCGGTGGTGATAGCTAATGCCTAGGAATAGGACATAGGCTACTTTTTTTTTAATCTTGAAAAATTCAAACTTCTTGTACTCTATAATGTATGATGCTCTTACACGGCCCAGCGGCTGAACCGATTCTAGCAGGAAAATTTCTAAAGCTACTTTTTCGAACTCCACGCGGGCGAAGCCGCGGGCATAAGCTAGTATACCATAGATGAAAAATGGTTTCCACGGCCTACGGCGCAAAGATATATGAAATACCTAGAGAAAAAACTACAATTTTATATTAATGTAACGATAGTAAAAGCTTCAAATAATTGAAATAAATAGGACTAAGCATCCACCCCATTTAAAAAATTATTGCCACCAATAAAAAAATCATCAGCCAAACGTCACCCCCATATTGTTCACGTTTTATCAACTCCAACTTCGGAATTAATAAAAATCTGTTGGCTAATGAGTTTAACCGCAAGTGGCGCCCCCTTGAGAATATACGGGCACATTGATAAAATACCCACATAAACATAGGTACGTACTTTATATAATAATGCAGATAGCACGTATCTTCGAACTACGATAGGGGTAACTGTAAATGTCAATGGCCGTGACGAAAATTATAATTAGTTTACAATCGATATTTATAAAGATACTTCAATCGCTTTTATGTAATCGAGTTGAGAAAACTGTTATGAGTATTGACAGCTCAAACATTGTAAGTAATACTCGATATTCAAATACTACCGTTTGTATTTGGAACAATTTATTTTTAAACAGTAAACTTTATTCGTTGCCAGTAGTCTGCTGAAGGTGGCGAACCTTTATGCTACAAATCGTGACACAGTCAGGAACACAAGACAAGATACAAGAGCAATGTCATTGCTGGGTCATCTTTAAACTGGAGTAAGTGTCAGACTTACAACTGGATTATCTGATAGCTTAGCGCCATCCGATTAGTTCGGTTTTGACAAGCACCGTTCATACTAGCATTTATTCCAAATATTTTTTCTTTTCCATCCATACCATAGATTTTAACGACCCACAAAATCAATATACAAATCGACAGATGTGAACATTTTTTTCAAAAAAATATCATTTTCAAAGTATCGGCCGCGGGTCATGCTGCGTTAAAAATGTTACAAATCGTCTTTAAATTGCCGGCGAGACAAACATACAGTTATAATGTTAGAGATTATACTTAAATACGTCGTATACTTAGATACATAACGGTATTGCTTTTTGTACGTCATCAAGGGCCAGCTATTTAAGTACTGTGACTTTTTTTATTACAAAATATTAATTCAAATCTTCCTTTGTCTTTCTAATAAGACTATTTTTATCTCATGACAAATATGAAAGAAGGCAGACTGTAGGTAAATAGCCCATCAAAATCAAATAGGTATGTAAAACTTTTGATTTAATTTGTAAATAATTTGACTTTGTTGTTTATTTGGCCTCACTTACCAACTTATAATCTGTGGAAGGCTATGAAATGTAGAGCGTTGTTCAATAATGTATGTATAAGTTTCGAACTAAAACCAAAATTACTTTTAATTATATCTGATTATCTGATAAACGTCACCGAAAATAATTTACCTTTTTTTTATGATATGAGTAAAACTTGGTGTTCTAAATTCAAATTACGAACGAGTCATAAATAAAACCCTTCCGCTAGATTCCCACCAAAAACGCAAACACCTATAAAAAGGTATACTTACGTTAGTCTTATGTTTTTATTGAAATAAAAAAATAGTCTATAACTTCACAATGATGACTTGCATATATCTGATAGGCAATTAATAGTAATTCCGTTACCATATAATTTAAACAACATAAAACACCAATGAGGGTACGCAGATGTTCTCGCGTAGATATAATCTGCGGCGCCTGCACGCGCGGCCATGCGCACGCGTCGCGTCGCGATAATGTTAAGAGGAAGCTCCTTATCTGAATCATTACAATATTTGATGAAATATGTGACACAGAAAGGAGACAATTAATATTATGTTATATATATAATAATATAATATATCCTCACGCCTACCCACAAGGGTCCCCGAAGGGGTAGGCAGAGGTGTATAGGTAATACCCACACACCCACTTTCCGCCAGAGGTATATTAGGTGCCAACGAGACAGATGGCGAGTCCATCGCTGTTACTCAAGCACGACTATACATACGCCTTTGAATTTCTTCTCAGACGTGTGCAGGTTTCCTCTCGATGTTTCCCTTCACCGTAAAGCTCGTGGTGTGACTAATCACTGTACTTAAGTTCAGAAAAGCTCATTGGTACAGTGGGGATTCGACGCCAATCCGTAAAAAATAAATAAATTTAATATCACGGGATTGTCGCCATTCACGCCTTCCACATGTCACTAAAGGGGTTTCCAGAAAGCTTTACTTTGACCGTCTGGTCTAGTGGTTAGAGCCCCTGACTGCGAAACTTGAGGTCGCGGGTTCGAATCCCGCTGAGGGCACATATTTGTGTGATGAGCACGAGTATTTGTACCTTAGTCTTGGACGTCCTATGTATCTATGTATATACCTATCTATATAAGTAAATATATCGTTGTCTAGTTACCATAACACAAGCTTTGCTTAATTTGGGACTAGGTCAATTTGTGTGGAATTGTCCCAAGGTATTATTATTATTATATAAAAAAATATTATTATAGAAATTCAAAGCCGTATGTATAGTCGTGCTGGAGTAACGGCGATGGACTCGCCATCTGTCACGTTGGCACCTAATATACCTCTGGCGGAAAGTGGGTGTGTGGGTATTACCTATACAACTCTGCCTACCCCTTCGGGGACCCTTGTGGGAAGGCGTGAGGATATATTATTA
Organism: Drepana arcuata; assembly: GCA_016069955.1. Classification (NCBI taxonomy): domain Eukaryota; kingdom Metazoa; phylum Arthropoda; class Insecta; order Lepidoptera; family Drepanidae; genus Drepana; species Drepana arcuata. Next base: position 5,977 of record JACCPG010005319.1, read on the forward strand.
TTATATATATATATTTTATATAATCGCATCGATGCCGTTCCTTAACATAGAACGTGTGTTTTATCTATTGCCCATTTTTCAACGTCCCGCTGAGGTGTCGTATTATTTGACAATGCGGACATTATTTATGTCATTCAACAAATGTGTAAGCAGCTTTGATTATCACGATTGCACACGTTCCCTATTAGTTTAAACATACATATCACCATGGCCAGGTCCCCACTGGATAGGAGACTACTCTCTTTAACTACAGAACCAAAAGCTCGACAGCTTTCGGTTCATCTTCAGTCTCTTAAAATATAAATAAATACCTTGGGACAATGACCTAGCCCCAAATCAAGTAAAGCTTGTGTTATGGTTACTAGAAAACGATATATTTACTTATATAGATAGATATATACATATATACATAGGACATCCAAGACTAAGGTGCAAATACTCGTGTTCATCACACAAATATGAGCCCTCAGAGGGATTAGAACTCGCGACCTCAAGTTTCGCAGTCAGGAGCATTAACATCTAAACCGTCGTCTACATATAATATGTAATTACCATCTGTGACCAGCAGCTTCGTCTGCGTAAAATTTGACTTAATTGGTAGATTTTCGTTCTGAAATAAAAAAATATACTATGCAGCTGTTATGTCTGTGTCAAACATTTCGCTTAGTATTTGTTGCGTTAAAAAGGAACCAACGATCACAAGCTTTCGCAATTGTAATATTTGTGGAATTGTATAATTACTAATATTATATATTCTATTATTGGGTATTACTTGTGACGGTTCCACACACATCGATCTAAGTTCCAGCGCTAAGCAGGGCTGGTACTATGGGAACTGAACATCGACACAAAAACCACTCCCAAGGGAATCTTAGGCTGCGCAGCCAGTATGAGTTCCCAGCCAGCTCCCTAGCTTGCAAACTAGCCAAGATTTAAACCAAAGCCCCACAAGGAATGCCCTTACCTTTGCTTGGCACATAACAAATTGCCTGACCGGAGGCCTTTGGTCTCGCCATTGTTCGGTTGTGTAGCAAAAGTTTCCGAAACTCACGCTACGAGAGACAATTTACATACATATCATCACGCCGAGTCCCTAACGGGGTAGGCGGGGCGGGGTAGGGGGTAGGCAGAGAGTATAGAGCGCTAGTTCTCTCTAGACTTGCATACTTATTTCGCTTCGTCCGCATACATCAGTCTCTTCTTACATGCCCGCCAGTTTCGAGTACTCGAGCGACGATTTAAAAATATGTTATTATTACTCGAGTCAAGTGATACTAATGTCCATAAATGCTTATCTGTACTTCTCATCGCCATAAGGTGCAAGTAATGTCACGCTAATTAACTAGCTAGCACCAGTGTAATATGAACTCTGACGTCTTGATACTAATGTCAACTTGATAGCAAAAAACAAAAATATATTTTTGTACGTAAAGGATAAAGCTAGAAATAGTATTGAAATTGAATGCAGCTCAATATCGTTTGCATAAAGTTTTAATTAAAAATAACCTAAAAATTTTGCTTATATGTACATATATACTTATTCAATTAAATTTAATAAGAAAATGTATAGTCGTGCTTGAGTAACGGCGATGGACTCGCCATCGTCGGCCGGCAGCTAAAATATATCTCCAGCCGAGGCGTCTGGCTACGATCTATACACTACCTGCCCCTTCGAGGACCCTTGTGGGAAGGCGTGAGGATGCATTATTCAACTAAATAGCATTTAGGCCTAACCTATTACAAATATAACACCGTGATTGTAATTACGTACGTTTAGAGAGCAAGATTTTATTTTTATTTTCATTGTGTTAAGTATCAGAAAACAAAAAAAAAGAAAATCAGAAACCAGTATTACATAATGAATAAATTTACGATCAGTTACTCCTTTTAAGCATATTTATGCCTGCGCTAGGAGTATCTGCTCTTCCTTAAACTAGAATTATTATGTAAATATACTATTTAACAAAACATTACTAAGAAGAATTACTTAAGACTTCCTTACATTACTTAAGACTTAAGTAAGATTAGAAAGCTACATTCGATTCTCAAACCATCAAGCATACCAACATTACAATATAAAGTCCATGGATCTGCTTTCGATTCTCTTTAGTCATCAAACAAAGTACCAACATTAGAATATTAAAACAATGCATTTCAATGTCACAGGTCGAGCTCTCTATAAATTGGATTTAGGATGCGCGTGTGCACGGCGCGTGCCACAATTTGGTAATTAATTCAGCTATCTGCCGCCAGGTGGCGCGGCAGATGGTACTAAATGAATTAACATTTATTGTATAATGTTACTGCGGTCGCCATTACAATTTTATGGATGATGACAAAACGATAATCAAGTGGTCAGTGCGTTTTGTTTAAATTTTACCCAATTGTGGGTGGATAAGTGTCACATAGGGTTTTAAGTTTGTAGTTTGCCTGTAAAGTAATATAGAATGTGTGTACTTTTTACGAAGTAAATCTAGTTTTTTAACGCCACAATGCTTGATAACACGGGTTTTTTTTTTTACATTTGGGAGCATTTTTTTTACATTAACATTTTTTTACAGTTTCCTGCCTGAGGAGCCGGTCAGCCCATTATTATTAGAACAACACTATGTTTAGGTACTTTAATATTATCAAGAAAATAAAGGTTTTTCTATGACTTTCGACGGTGTAGTCGCATTCTAAAAAAGCAAACTTTAAATTTAACTTTTGGAACTTTCGAACATATTATGTACAAAAATTCCATAAGCTACAATAACAATCAGGCAGCCTAATTACGTAATGAGCAACGAAAAAAAGAATAATTTCAAAGATGGAATCACCCCTAATGATCTTTTACACGGTTCCAAAACCAACCCTGTAATTGCCGCTATCAGTTTGAATCTAAGACAAAGGGGTCGTGCACACCCCTAAGGCGTTTCGACCGGCTGGCCATAGAGGCACCGTAGATATTACATAGATATACCAGGTGTCTTACTGTGGCCTTTGCATCTGGCGTGGGCTTAGAAACGTAGAGGTGGACATAGTACTAGTATAAGCAGACATGACTCGTGAAACTAAAGAGAAAATAGGAAGACAATTCGACTCAAGACATTTTGACATTTGTTTAAACAAGGAGTACAAAACATGAATTAAAACAATAAAATGTAAACGACAAAGTGTATGTAGAAATCATAGCTTATATACTTACTGCTAACTACGTTTAAATAGGCGTTTGGGGATATTTAACTCCCTCTACTCTCTCTCTGACTTTCCCTAGAACTTGGATGAACTTTTCGTTTCATAGCTCTATGAGCTCGTGTCTTTATTAATGTAGACAAGACGGCGCGGGCGCAGCGGTCGAGGGTCGAGTCACGTAAATTGCCTTTTTTCCAATTTAGCGCGTGATATACCCTCACTCAAGATGTTTTAGGGTTAAGTATTATTTATACGTTACTGGCAACCAACAGTCGTTTTAATTTAAGAACGCCGTACTGCCAGACCAGTAACGTTCAGTTATTTTTTCAATTTGGAACGCGGGATTTTTTAAATAAAATAAAACTCGCAGATGTCAAATTTGGTGATGTGATCATAGAGCCGTGGTGGACGTGTGGAAATTCAAAAAGCTTCTTCTAAACCTGTGGACAGTTATTATTATTATCACTATGAGACACTCGCCATCAGTGACTATGACACCTATAAATATTACGGTTACGAATCTGTGACCGTCTCTCAGGCACGATGCTTTGAATTTCTTCTTAAATGTGTGCAGGTTTCCTGTCGATGTTTTTCTTCACCGTAAAGCTCGTGGTGTGACTAATCTTTACTATCTAACCAGTAACGGAGCTGTATCGTAAAGTATTGAATAATTTAGTTCGAACAGCTTACGGAAGCGAATACCACACTGCACTTTTGATGCGTTAAATTTATTCAAAACAACCGCAAAATAGGTCGGAGGAAATAAGTCAACGATCCTTTCTTGTATGAATGATTGATCAGAATTTATAACGCGCTTGTGTCATGAATATATATTGATACATAGCATGTACTTAAGTGACTACATTTTAAATTAATAATAGGCTGAAGAATAATATAACCACTATTACCAGCCTTATGTACAAATAACACACAAAAAAATATGAATAGGTTCATGTTAGTAAAAAAAAAATGTTAGTAAACAAAAAAACTGAAGTCTAGTTCAAGAATAAATATTGAACCGTTATTTTATTCAACAGAAAAACAAGATGTATGTGTTTAATTTACCCAATTGTAACATTGCCGTTTTTGCAATAGTGCGACCTCTATCGGTGAAAAGTTTCAGCTATTAATACTCCATCATTATATTTACTAGTAGTGACATCTTTCGGTAAATAGACATGCAATAATTTTTTTTTTATTACTAAGTTCGTCATCCAGCCAGCATATGTTACGGTAATAGGCCTATTAGGTATATGTATATAGGTAAATCAAAACGCATCTTGTCCGCAAGCTGCACCACAGACAATAGGCAATCAAAACTCGCTCCCTCGCGCCATAACGCCCATCGGTCATTTCACTCGCATCGCATTCCAAATTCATAATTTATTTTACAAAACCAACGGAGTTGGAACAGGGCAATTTAGTCTTCTTGTTCGGAACAAAAAAGTTTCACGCTTCCTCCGCATAAATAGACACTAATTTGTTTGAACAGATTATTTGCATGAATTGTTTGTGTTGGGGCACGTGCTAAGTCTTATTGTTCAATTAAAATGATACACAAATACTTACGTTCGTGAACTGGTTTCGCAGTGAGATGAGAATATGATTGCAAGTTGAGAGGGAAAGTGGCCTGAATTTAGCTTGTTCGTTGCTTTGTTGACAGCTTGATCGTTGTGCCACGAATGTACAGTGAGTTGCTTAATATTCAATGAAAAGGATGATTTATACGTATTATTGTATCTTTTAAAAACTTGTAGTATTAGTGCTGTATCTTTTCAATGCGCTCAATATACAATTATAATCACCTAAATATTTGTTTGTTTGTTTCGGACAGAAAAAAAATGCCGTTTTACTAAAATGGTGATGGCTTATATCCAGGATTAAGACATAAAATACATTTGAATCCCGAAAGATTCAAAGCTCTAATATGATAAAGGCAAAAATAAGTATGTTGCTCTTTCCACGCGGGCGAAGCCGCGGGCATAAGCTAGTATTTGTATATAATAGTATATCCTCACGCCTTTCCACAATTTATAGGTAGTACCCACACACCCACTTTCCGAAAGTGATATACTTTAGGTGTCAGCGTGACAGATGGCGAGTCCATCGCCGTTACTCAAGCACGATCATACTTGCGTCTTTGAATTGCTTCTCAGACGTATGCATGTTTATGTATGTATGCAATCAACGGCATAACTCAAGGCATTGGTTAAGTGAAGGTAAACTTTACCTTGCAAATATCGAAAACTTGTCAAGTTTAAGTTTAACTAAAGCGTTCGTTAATTGCAGAAGTAATGAGGTAGGCGCTCGTAACATCCTAGTCAATATAATGTCTCAAAAATCTGTGCTCAAACAAGTGATCAGGCACAATGAAAGCAAGCTATTTAAAAAAAACCCATAAAACCATGTTTCGCAGTGAATATTACCTCCTCTAATAATGTTGAGAGCCGTGATGGCCGTGGCTTTGAGTAGTAGTAGTAGTAGTAGTAGTAGTAGTAGTAGTAGTAGTAGTAGTAGTAGTAGTAGTAGTAGTAGTAGTAGTAGTAGTAGTAGTAGCAACGCAAAGATCGTAAGTTTAATACTGACTGTACATACTAATGAGCCTAGCTTAAATACAGTGATTAGTCACACCACGAGCTTTATGGTGAAAGAAAACATCGCGAGGAAACCTGCATATGATTGAGAAGAAATTCCTATGTAGGTATAGTCTTACTTAAGTAGCGGTGATGGACTCCGTGGACTCGCCATCTGTCACGTTGGCATCCAAAATATATCTCTGGCGGAAAGTAGGTTTCTGGGTCTACCTATACAGCCCTGCCTACTCGTCGGGGACCCTTGTGGGAAGGCGGGAAGATATATTCCAAAATTATGTTTTAGCGCCTTATAATTTCTTCATTTCAAAATGTTTTCTGTAGAATTGCTAACACGCTTCAATAAGGCGCTTTCTATTTTACAATTTGATGCCCAACCACTCTATGGAAGATATAAATAAGGCAATTACTTCAGAAAAGAGCCGTGGTGGCCGAGTGGTTCGAGCAGTTGCCTGCGACGCAAAGGTCGCAAGTTCGAATCCCGACTGTACCAATGAGTTTTTCTGAACTTAAGTAAAGTGATTAGTCACACCACGAGCTTTACGGTGTAGGAAAACATCGAGAGGAAACCTGCATACGTCTGAGAAGAAATTCAAAGGCGTATGTATAGTCGTGCTGGAGTAACGGCGATGGACTCGCCATCTGTCACGTTGGCACCTAATATACCTCTGGCGGAAAGTGGGTGTGTGGGTACTACCTATACACCTCTGCCTACCCCTTCGGGTACCCTTGTGGGAAGGCGTGAGGATATATATATATATATACTTCAGAAAATTATTGTCAAATCTTTGAGTTTACTGACGAGAAATTAGTTTCAACACCGAACATAAGGTAAATCGTTTAAATTATCATTTAACTTGAAGTATCCTTTTGGTATAACTAGCGTCTTTTAACAGTAATAAGTGTATAGTTCAGTATTTATATATTTCACTTATACTTTATACGTATGTTGGTCGCAATCTATCTCTGTGCCCAAATTCATCCATTACCGTTCAGCAGTTTTTGCGTGAACGTGGAACAAACAAACTCACAAACTTTCGTATTTATAATCAAAATCAAAATCAAAATATTTTATTCAACGTAAGGGACACAGGGAACACTTATTGAACGTCATATACTTAACAAAAACTAAAATTACCACCGTTTCCAAGAAAATACCAGCCAGGAGAAGAAACGGCGAAACAAACTCCCCGATTTTCTCTTTTAACATTTGTTCCCTTTTACGTAGGGGTAGAAAAATATTAAATAACATATAAACTCTGTATAAGAGGAGCAATTCATTGCCACGTATGGCCATCATTCAAATAATCTGATATTGTATAATAAGCTTTTTGTATTAATTTACTTAGTTATATATTAGTGAGATACTTTTACATTATACGATGAACAACAATGGTGTTGTTTATAATAATAAATCCCTGTTCTCAGGAGTTCCCGGAAGGAATGCCGCTTGTTAGCCACCACGGACTGGTGAGTCACTGGTGCTCCCGTGCACTCCCGGACCATGAATCACGCATCCCTCCCAAACTCAATTCACTCGATTTGGGGTTCCGCATGAATTCTTAGTGTTTTGGTTACGAACATTGCAAGCTCGAATCAACCTGTACCAATGAGTTATCCTAAATTTAAAGCACAATTTTACAGTGATTAGTCACATTACAATCTTTACGGTGAAGGAAAGCATCGAGAGGAAACCTGCATACGTCTGAGAAGCAATTCAAAGACGTATGTATGTATAGTCATGCTTGAATACGGGGATGGACTCGCCATCTGTCACGTTGGCACCTAAAATATACCTCTGGCGGAGAGTGGGTGTGTGGATACTACCTATACACCTCTGCCTGCCCCTTCGGGGACCCTTGTGGGAAGGCGTGAGGATATATCTTATATAATAAAATAAATAATGAAATACAATGCGAAACTGTCTGAAAAGGCAGTGGAAGACCACGCTCCAGCTACCTAAATCAAATCGATCCGACTCTCAAGGAGGAAAAGTTAAGAGTTCTCGTAGTGCGTGGGTGAACCGGCGAGCATGTATGAAGGGACTCATACATGCTGATGAAGCGAAAGAGGTATGTTTAGAGAGGACTGGGATTGTATTTTAGTAAAAGAGAGTACCCATGGTGTTTCTTACCGGTTCTTCTCCATGGAAACGACCAATCTGAACCTTTTTCGACGTTTCATAAGTGCCCAACTAGGCCTATGTGAAATAAAATACTTTGATTTCGATTTTGATTCTGCTTACTCCCTTTGACGTGAGGACACTTAGTGAGCCTTTTTATTTCTTCTGATACTTAATTAATGTTGTCTTTCAAGCAATTGTTGATTTTCCTTAAGTTAACATCGCTAATGTAAATTATTCATTAAAAATAAAAGTACAGTTCCACACACATAACCCTTGTCCAAACATTATTTACACTCATTTGATCTGAACGCGCGATTGTGAGAATTATTGTCAGCGTACGTACGGAACCCAACTTTAATGTTTGCTGGTCACGCTAAGAGGCTTTTTTCTTTTGTTTACTAAGCGTGAGATTGATTAAAATATTTGGACCCAAATTTGGAGGAAGTATTCAGATACAATGTAACTTTAATGGTGACTAAGAAGTGCATTCCTTTGGCTACGGCAGCGACCTCGATTCCCGGAGGGTTGTGTTCTATCAACCATCCGATGGTTATCTTATCGTATCGTGTTGTTGTTAGTGTAAGAAAACACATTATAAACACATATACTGAGATAAAATAAAATAAACATTTTCGATAAAAGTGGGTATGTTTATTATTAACATTTATACAAGCGTACTGTCGTTCTGAAATTTTAAGCATCCTTTATACATTATACGATGTTGTATTTAACAGAACTATAGTAATAATTTGCATACAACTGAATTAAAAAAAAAGCTATAGCAAAGCAATAACAAGGTACACAATAAAGTCAAATTAGTTGAATTCTTTTTTAGAATCGAAAATTTGAATTAGGGATAAAGTTTTGTTTTAAAATACAATAAACACAAATTTTAAATAGATAAAAGAATCGAAGCGATGACCTATATTCTGCCATTTCCGCTGATTCTTGATTTGAGCTTGAATTAAGAATTACAATTTTGTTGCAAAACCAAACGAAATGAATGAATATTTGTACATATTATATGTATTTAATAAGAATGCTATAGTCCGTTCGCTCAGCTCGTACATATTTTGTGACACACACAGAGATAACTCGATACTTAACATCGGTAGCTGATGTTAAGTATCGAGTTAAGTAATGTTAAGTAATCGAGTAAGTAATAGAGATGTTTTTAAGTGTTGGTATTTAAAAATCGAACGCTAATCGAGACAGTTTTTTAGATCAAAGTGTATCGCATATTATGTATGTCCAGCTGAACAAACGAATAACGTCTCATTTTACAAAAAAAACTAATTGTTGCTCTTGAATTCTTATTTAAACAAGTAAATCATTACGGGTTCGTTCTAAATATTAAATGCATTAAAAAATATCAAATACTTCGATAACCAGTGCACATTAAAATAACCTATTTTTAAAAATAGATTATAAACTTCGTTGCAATGATTTAAATCGAGTTTTGATTTAGTACTATAATAATATATTTAGCAACTTTATAACTAATTAAAAACTAAGGACAGATTTATTAGGAAGCGATCTCCTTTTCTCTGTGGAGATAATAAAACATTAGACTTATTGCAGAGATCATAGACTAGATTCTACATATAGAATTAATTTTTTTTTTAGTTTTAAAGGCCGCACAATTTCTTGGGCTATACTATAAGTAAGCAGAATTACATTTACGCTAACTGAAATTCTAACAGAAAATGCACATGCATTAGTAATTTGATACATGTTGATCTATTTACGATTTAATGAAGTGACACACACACTTTAACAAAGTATAAAAACTTCTTGACCGCTTGGAGTTATTTTTTAAATCTCAATATGAAATAATGAATATTGCTACTAGTTGTGCATTGCTAAATGATAACGCCAACGCAGGTACCGCTTAAGAATAGTATATCTTTTAGTGATACACGAATATACCCCTATTTTGATCAGTAACTCTTTAATTCTTTATTCGATATTTGAAATAATTTGAATATACATAGACAAATTCTTTACAATATGTAATGCAAATATAGAAACAAAGAATTTTTAAACATATTTAAAAATTACTATCTACGTCTATTTTCGAACATAATTTGTTTCGTATTTGGAAATAGTTTTTTTTTTAAGAATGTTGCTGTTTTACTATGTTCATCTTAGAAGACAATAAATGGAGAAATCATCATATTTGTCTGTGTATAGTTAGATGCATACTATTATTATTAACGTTACTTATGGGGTACCTACAGATAGGCGTATTTTTTAAATTCTATTTTAAATGCCCTAAAATACTCCTTTGGAGTAAGCTCCTAAATCCATAATACCTAAATTTGAAAATAGAAACGACGATTTTAGCCTCTAAATTTACACATGTCCAAAATAGAATTTCGAATGAAGATTTAAATTTAAATTAGTACTTTTTAGTAGGACCAAAACACTAGAATAAAATCTAAAATTAATTAAATACATCATTATTAGTTTTCTCTTCAATAATTTATAACGAATATAAGTATTATGCCCTTGATTTCGACGATTTTTAGTTTTCGCAATGACGAATCGTAATCGCCTGTTTTAGTAAGCGTCATTTTAGGATTGCTATGTATTAGCTATACATTGTATAACATACGTTTAATTTTGCTTTTTTTTAAATTATACAGGCTTTCTATTCGTCTAGGTGGATTTTATTGAAAATCTGATCGATAGGCGACCATATTTTCAATTTGTGGTAATTATTGCAAATCATCTTCAACGGAGGCATATACCATAGATAACTATGAGCTATAGTTATTATTATTTTAATTTGACTAATAAACTAATTTTCTTTGTCGCTCGAAGCCGCATCCGAATGCTTTCGTAAAGTCCAGTAATCTGTAACAAAAAAGATGATATTATATATTTTTTTAATTAATTTACAAAAGCCCACCGCTCATTATATGGTAAGCGGTTGCCGTTGCCATCCATGTTGATTCTAATTTTTTTGTTTATGGTCCTTGAATAAACTCAGAGTCAAATATTTTTCTCTATTAAAAAAAATCAAAGGCGGCATTTTAGTTCGCCAAAGCGTTTACAAATGCTGGTTAATTTGAAATGTATATATAAAAAAAAATCACTGGTTCAAGAATCCGATATGCCCGCCCGAAAATTAATGACAAATGCCATTTATTTTCGAGGAATTACGATCAAACCTTAAGTGCCTTCAGTTCCCACGTTTAATATTACCTCTTATCCGAATTGATCATTAGCGATACGATGGCCAGTGCCCCGATAAATGAAATTCGAGCCCTAAAACGAATTTAAAAGAAGAAGAAGTTGCCTGCGACGCAAAGGTCGCAAGCTCGAATCCCGACTGTACCAATGAGTTTTTCTGAACTTAAGTAAGTGATTAGTCACACCACGAGCTTTACGGTGAAGGAAAACGTCTAGAGGAAACCTGCATACGTCTGAGAAGAAATTCAAAAGGCGTATGTATAGTGTATGTTACGTGCTTGAGTAACGGCGATGGACACGCCATCTGTCACGTTGGCACCTAATATACCTCTGGCGGAAAGTGGGTGTGTGGGTATTACCTATACACCTCTGCCTACCCCTTCGGGGACCCTTGTGGGAAGGCGTGAGGATATATTATAAAACGAATTTACTTAGAGAATTTATACGCAGTTCCTTGACATGAATATCTTGATATTTTGGTTATAATTTTAGAATTGCGCTAAGCACAATGCAAATTCAGAACAGTAAAGCTACTGTTCTTAATTTGAAATCCGTAGTTTTTTTAATAGTGTACAGATTTGAAATAAAATCTTTTTTTTTGTTCTTACGTCAATGTATTTTTCGAAACTAGTTCATAAGGGCGGAAACTACACGTGTATTTATCGCGATTCTACGGATCTATTATAAGCTGCGAGTTTAATAAGAATGTAAAATATGCAGAAAATTCTCAACGAGCAATTTACGTCAAGAGAGATGCGTATCACGGAACGTATTAAAATAGATATCGTATTGCGATTCTAGTCTACACCGACTGCGCCCGCGCAGACGCCGTAAGTACTCAGTGGATATCGAACCATATACCTTATAACATAAAATCGATAGTTGAATACCACGAAAGCAGTAACTTCGCGTTTGGCATCAGCAATTTAATACATCCAAATATGGACTTTGTACAGTTTAGGGTAGGGCTTAATATCGATTATGATTTGCAACGCCAACGTCGGTGCCGCTTTGTTCATGTAATTCAAAAGTCGAAGACAATGCCGGCGTGTTGATGTCAAGAGATACACTGTGTAAAACATTATTTTTACTAGCGATACAAAGTGGATGATATCAAAGGAAGTCTTAGGCAGGGATAATCAGACTTGTAAAATCTGTCCCTAAAATAACACCTGCTTTTACCGTGGATACAGATAAGTAGCGGTCCGTCCCGCTATTTTATTATAAAAGAAAATATAGCCTATGTCACTCAGGGTGAATGTAGCTTTCCAATGGTGAAAAAATTTTTACAAATCAAAGAAACAATCAAATCTTTCCTCTTTATAATATGAATAATAATAATATATCCTCACGCCTTCCCCACAAGGATATATGTATATAGGCAGAGGTGTATAGATAATACCCAAACACCCACTTTCCGCCAGAGGAATATTAGGTATATATATTAATAATAATAACTATAGATTACAGTGCCTAATTGCAAATACTTTGTCCGTAATTTTTTTGAAATTGGAATATCCTGCGTAATAAGTAGGTATACACATTCAGTATCCAACATTTGCTACAAGATGGCGCTAGTTGTATAGTATTCCAAAGTCCGTTCAATATATTTGTCCAGCTTGGCTTTATTTCACTAATTTCATGCTTCGAACTTCAATCGATGCATGAAGACAAGTATATACTAAAATAAATAAAGTATGTATCTTTATTTTTGGTTGGAGATGAGTTCGAATGTTACGTAATAGCAGACACTAGCTATAATATTAAAATAGACGCAGTCGCGGGTATCAGCTTGTAATATTATTAAATCGCTCATCGAAACGCTACGCTCTTAATGGAGATGCAGCCTTCCTCTAGCCCTATCGGATTACAAAACTCTGATTTGAATGCAACAATATCGTTGTTTTCTCTGATATTTTAAGCATGTGTAGTTTAAGTAATGCTTAAGAAACGGCGATGGACTCGCCATCTGTCACATTGCCACCTAACATCTAGATACGCTCTAGCGAAATGTGGATGTGTTGGTACTACACAGTAAACACCTCTGCCTACCGCGAGGCGAGAACCCTTGTGAGAAGACGTGAAGATATAATAATAATGTAAGTACAGTTGGTTCGCAAAACAATCCCGCAATAACATGCTATTTGTTTACACAACTGCAATATTACCCTACCCCACGTACCTGCATGCAATTAATCAATAATCGTCACTACTATTGACTATTAACTAGCTCCAATCAATAATCAATTCTATACACTGGCAGCGTATACTTACATTCACATTGGAAAATGACGTCACGACACTGTATAGTCACGTGACTCGAAATTTAGGTATGAATATTTTAAATGTTAGTAAATGCATACAATTTATTTTGTCTTACCATTTTTGAGAATAACAAGAGCCGTGGTGGCCTAGTGGTTCGAGTGAGTGCTTGCAACGCAAAGACTTCGTGTTCTCAATACATAATTTATTATTATGTTATAATGTATTAGAAGTAATATTTTTAAAGAAACGGGCGACATTGCTCTTTCCGACTATAATTTTTACAAGTATAATAATAATAATATATCCTCACGCCTTCCCACAAGGGTCCCCGAAGGGGTAGGCAGAGGTGTATAGGTAATACCCACACACCCACTTTCCGCCAGATGTATGTTAGGTGCCAACGTGACAGATGGCGAGTCCATCGCCGTTACTCAAGCACGACTATACATACGCCTTTGAATTTCTTCTCAGACGTATGCAGGTTTCCTCTCGATGTTTTCCTTCACCGTAAGGCTCGTGGTGTGACTAATCACTGTACTTAAGTTCAGAAAAAACTCATTGGTACAGCCGGGATTCGAACTTGCGACCTTTGCGTCGCAGGCAACTGCTCGAACCACTCGGCCACCACGGCTTTTTTTTACAAGTAATTAAGTTTATGGTCCATCTGACGGGCAGGTAGGGTATTGTGCATTGCCGACCCTGCAGGAATCTTGTAATACCTAAGAAACCCTATGCTGCAAGGCAAAACCCCAACGGAGAGTAAATTCCACGACCGGATCGAAACTTATCAATACATGATAAAATGTAACGGATCGCTGTCTGTACATGGAAGATATACGAGAACAAATACAACTGGGACCCTTTATCAGAGCAAAAACCCCAAAACAATGATTTTTAGAATTGGTGTCTGTTTGTCAGTTTATCCGTGCGTTTGTGCACTGTAATCACCGAAACGGCTTATCCGATTTAGATGTGGTTTTCACTAATATATTGTGGTAAGCTTCACTTAACATATCCAAAATAAACCAAAGCATATATCCAAAAAATGCTGCCCAAAGTCACTATTTCACGCAGACGAAGTCGCGGGCAGAGCTTGTCTTAAATATATTACCGCAAGCAGTGATAATTACTGGCCTTACATGTAAGGTTATCGGTCTCGATATTAAATTACATGTAATAACCATTCGAAATGATAGATAGGTATTCTCTTAACGACTGTAGTTAAAAATAACGGACTGAATTACTTATCAAGCTATTTGCTACGTACATATCATCACGCCGAATCCCTCACAGAGTAGGCAGAGAGAGCAGAGAAACTGTACTCTCTAGTCTTGCAGACTTCTTTATACCAAGTCTGTCTCTTCATACAGACACGGTTCCGAGTACTCACTACTTTTCCTTCCTTAATTGTTCGATCTACATATAATTTAATACGAACAGAACTTTCCTAATACCGTCGATATGTTCTCTGATAAACCCTCTAAATTTAAGCGAACTATAATTAATTTGTCCTAATAGTATTAATCCTAATTGTAACATGCCTTCTTTATAATGTAACTCCTTAAACCTAAATTGTATATATTAGCAAAATGATGTTTATGTTGTTTAAACCTATTTTGTTAGTTTATAATAATAATATACCCTCACGCCTTCCCACATTACTCCAGCACGATTTTGTTAGTTTAATTTTAGTTAATTAGTCTTCTGTTTTTTGCATGCAGTTTTCACCTATAATTAAGATGGCATTTAGCACGGGCACAACTTGGAATGATTTATATTACTTGTAATAATGTACATCTTGTTGGTGACCAATAAATAAATAAATAAAAATAATACACGCCTCCTCAGGCAGAGATATATTCTAGGTGCTCAAGTGACAGATCGCGAGTCCGTCGTTACGCAAGCACGACTATTCATACTTTGAATTTCTTCTCAAGCGTATGAAGGTCTGTCTAGATGTTCACCTTCACCGTAAAACTCGTGGTGTGACTAACCACTGTACTTAAGTTCCGAAAAACTCATTGGTGCAGTCGGCATTCGAACTTGCAACCTTTGCTAGCTACTCAAACCACCCAGCCACCACGGCTCTGTTATAGTTTTCTTTCTTGTTGTCTGTCTGTTCGATCTATTTGATCTCTAAAATAGGAACATTTTCGTCCATATCTGCTTCCGGATACTTCTCATTGTATATAGTTTCTGTCAATATCTTGTAATTTGTAAAAATACTACATAAAATATGAAATGGCAGGTATTAAATCACGGTACTTTTACACATTTATACGTTGGGTAGGATACCTGTTTTACTCCAAAATCATTTTAAATCCCATGCTAACGTCAATATAAAAACGCAGACAAGTTTTACACTTTATTAAATCAGTTTAATAAAAGTAATAGTAGTAGTAGTAGCTTACATAAAAAATGCACGATTTATGAAATTTGAATGTTTTTTTATCTGCGCTCCTTATTATGAAAGTATCTTAGCAAAGGGTGTTGCCGACTATGAGATCTCAATAGGCATTATGCATAAGTTCGCTGGAAATTCGTTGCCGTCGTCTTTTAAACATTCACTTGCCGCATCTCTTTGGCACGTAAATGTGCTAGTTTTTTTATTTTGTTAATATATTTGAGTGTGTGTGTGTAATGTGATTATCTCCACTATTGAATATCAATAAATAATAATAGATCAAGAATAGTCATTATTACTACAACTGCCATTTACAGTTACAGATACAAGTTATCACTGAAGTTCTAAACCAAAAATTTTTTGAGCTTATATATCCTCACGCCTTCCCACAAGGGTCCCCGAAGGAGTAGGCAGAGGTGTACAGGTAATACCCACACACCCACTTTCCACCAGAGGTATATTAGGTGCCAACGTGACAGATAGCGAGCCCATCGCCGTTACTCAAGCACGACTATACTGCAGGTTTCCTCTCGATGTTTTCCTTCACCGTAAAGCTCGTGGTGTGACTAATCACTGTACTTAAGTTCAGAAAAAACTCATTGGTACAGTCCGGATTCGAACTTGCGACCTTTGCGTCGCAGGCAACTGCTGGAACCACTCGGCCACCACGGCTTTTATATATTTTTTGAGCTTGGTTTTCTATATAATACTTAATTAAGGTATTTAGATCGATATACGCAAATATAATATTATTAAATATGTACATATTATTAATTATATAAATATCATACTATATGGATTGTTTATTGTAAAATAAATGTCGCTCCTTGATCTTGGCAAGCGCACTACCGTTCCATCTAAGCGCATTAAAAAGAACAAAGTTCTAACTTCAGAGAGAGACGGGCGTCGCAAATAAAAACTGGTTTGGAGGATTCAAGTGTGTCTGACACGAGGCGAAAAAACTAATATAAAAAAGCTACCGAGTATTACAGACTTATTTATTGAGCTTCGTCGGCCGGCTACCTGACTTACGCGGGAACATACCAAACCCTATCTTATTATAGGTTTCTACATGTAGTTTTTACGCGCCTCATATCCCCAAACAATGGAGATGTGGTTTACCGCCAGTTTTTGTTTATGGCCAACATGGCGGACTCGTAAAATGAAATTTTGGAGGGAATATTCTTGGTTGAAATTTAAAACGTGTGTTTTTAACTTTGTTGCATATCCAATTAAAAACTTTACATCTTTATCAGTGCATAACGTCACAGGAACAGAGTTACCCAAATTTCTTATTTCTTCATGCAATAAAAAAAACTTGGTTACATACGCAAAGATTTCTTTTAAGGTATTTACTTCTAATGAATTCGGTGACATTATTAATTAATTATTATGTGTAAAAAACCGAGCTCTAAAATTATATTGCTCAACATTCGGCATTCCTATTTAGTTTGAAATGTCACGATATATATATATATTTATATATATATTGCTGATCTTGTTTAACTTGTTCCAGCTGAACAGTTAGGTGCATGGCGACTCAGTGGCGCTCAAGTCTTAGAACATGCACTAAGCCAACTGATTCTAATATATAAGGAATCTCGAATGGGTAGGCAGATGTGCAACACTTCGCCGAAAATATATGAAACTGTCAACGTGACAGTTCACGAGTACATCGCCGGCTCTCAAGCACATTCGTCTCTTCTTCGTTCTTTTCAATGTTTTCATTTACCTGTAAATATCGTGGGGTTCGTAGGTTCCTGAGCAAACTTAAGTTCACTCAAACTGATTGGTAAAGTCGGGAGAACATGCAATATTTGCGTTGTAGGCGACTACTCAAATTACTCGGCCATCAAATGCATACTTATTAATATATTATTACCAGACGTAATACAAGACAAGATAAGCAAATAATCACACAGTTTTTTGAATAAATCAAAAATCAAAATATTTTTATTTCACATAGGCCCAAGTGGGCACTTATAAAACGTCGAAAAAGAAGCACGGTTCGTGTTGGTCGCTTCCATGGAGAAGAACCATAGGTATCAGTGATATCATATCGACGATATCTGTTGGATGTTGTATTCTGCAGCTAATATAATTTCCGTGGATCTTGAGCGAGAAGCTCTCGAGAAGCTTCTCGCTATGCTTTTAATCAATAACTTATTTGACTCCGATCGTCTTTAGATCATGATCTGTGGCTCATACATTAGTGACAGCTTAAATTATCAACTGATTAATGAATGTACACAAAGACGCCATCGAGGATTGGTTGGTGCCAACTGATTCCCCGAATCAAAGCCAAGGGTATGTAAATTACTTGAAGTTGGCAGTGCTTTCGTTCTGCGAATTTTTAAAGGTTGCTCCATAAATTCTTCGGGTGATTTATACTTGCTCAAGAGGTTACTTTATTTGCAACGTCATGGGACGTCGGCTCCTCGTGTAATTCATATAGGTACATAATCAAATTAGAAGTATTGAAGTGGAGATAGGAATATGTAATGTATAATCTTCACGCCTTCCCGAAGGGGTAAGCAGAGGTTTCTAGGTAGTACCCACCCCCACATCCACTTTTAAATATACAGAGATATATTTTAGATGCCAACGCGACAGATGGCGAGTCTATCGCCGTTTCTCAAGCACAACTATACATACCTCTCGATTTTTCCCTTCACTCCGAAGGCCGAAGGCTCGTGGTGTAACTAATCACATAAGGTGACAAAGAAAAACTCATTGGTATAGTCGGCATTCGAAC
Organism: Drepana arcuata; assembly: GCA_016069955.1. Classification (NCBI taxonomy): domain Eukaryota; kingdom Metazoa; phylum Arthropoda; class Insecta; order Lepidoptera; family Drepanidae; genus Drepana; species Drepana arcuata. Next base: position 24,489 of record JACCPG010005319.1, read on the forward strand.
TTGCAATTTTTCTATTGATTGACTGCTCGAACCACTCGGCGACCACTTCTCTTATATGATATTTAAAAGTACCATTGTAATAAATAGTACTCAGGAGTGCGAAAAAGACAGATTTATATGACGTCTATAAATTCATCCTTGTCGCTCCGGATGTTCCCACGGAATACAGAATAAAGTTATTTGAACGTGGTTATTTTATTTAACTCACTGGCATATGCAAGCATGGCGAAATGTTTAGTTAGTTCAGCTACCCTTTGAGTAGAAGCATAATGGTGTACACCAATAATAGCATTCCTCAATTAATGGCTATCTAATGCATTTTGCAAATCGGATTGATAGTGTCTGAGTTCAACTCAGAACTCGAGTTCTGAGAAGAGTTTTGTCTAGGAATTGCATCTTTATATGAGTATCATTGGCTGTTTATTGCGTAATAAGTACAGTCCTACACAATGAAGAGTTCAGGAGTCCTACATTAGCAGTTGTGTCAGCTCGAATAGGACTGTCACTCCAAAAATTATTTCTAATACAGAGAAAAGTATCTGATACTTTCTTTTGTTTTGTCATTCGGACTGATTTCATGAAGGGAATTATTTCAATCGATGTTTCTATAACTGGTGGAACCCGTAGGAGCAGGAATCCAGTTTGGGTTACAATGGACGTAAAGCAAAAATATAACCAAACATTTACTTTCTTAACTATGTTTAATTCTGGATAATGTTTCTATCGGCTCAATAATTTCACGATTTCCCAATAGGGTCTCTATCCCCTACAAATATCCTTTAAGCCCAAGGTATAAAAACACCTTTCCAATCAGGTGACAATGTGCGACTTCACATCGTTTCTTCACACTGTTTTCAAAGTTCGTGGTGTGCTAAATTACAGACAGGTTTGAACCTGCATTCTTTAACGAAGGCAATATTTAACAACCCACAATCATGGCTCTATCATAGGTATAGTAGGTACACCATTATTATTAATTATTTTAAACAGCATTTATAAACACAAGTATCGTATCTTAGGGACATTATTTGCTGTGAGTATTTTTTCGCACGGGACGGCGTGTATGGCACGGGTCTTCGGTTATTGAACTTGGATAACGGGATTCCTGTATCAAACACCAAGTTGTTGGTAAACAAAGCTATTGGGAATTACATTTTTCCATGGATATCAAACATTCAGGTCAGGTCAGAAGCCCAACTATATTAAATTCGGAGAAGGCGTCAGATGGAATCTTGGAATTTCTTTATTTATGACTTTAATGAAACTTTCTCTCTGGCGCGTCATGGCGTAAATTGCCAGCTCCATTACGAAATACAGCACATTATATCTTACATAACAGCTACTTGAAATACGGAATTTGATTCGCAATTGGAATGCAATTGCCAGAATGGAATGTCGAAATATATAATTTTAAGGTAAAGCACACACACAACGACATTCAACTATGCAAATTACCTCTATGAAGTGACCTCAGCCTACCCCTTCGGGGACCTTTATGGAAAGGCGTGAGTGAGGATATATTATATATATATATATATATATAATATAATATATCCTCACGCCTTCCCACAAGGGTCCCCGAAGGGGTAGGCAGAGGTGTATAGGTAATACCCACACACCCACTTTCCGCCAGAGGTATATTAGGTGCCAGCGTGACAGATGGCGAGTCCATCGCCGTTACTCAAGCACGACTATACATACGCCTTTGAATTTCTTCTCAGACGTATGCAGGTTTCCTCTCGATGTTTTCCTTCACCGTAAGGCTCGTGGTGTGACTAGTCACTGTACTTAAGTTCAGAAAAACTCATTGGTACAGTCGGGATTCGAACTTGCGACCTTTGCGTCGCAGGCAACTGCTCGAACCACTCGGCCACCACGGCTTTTTTCTATATATATATATATATATATATATATATTCCCAAATATTTGGCTCGGTGTAAAAATACAGTACTCTCGCCTACTACATATACTAAGCAGCCTTATACACGATATTGGGAGCCTTAAAAGCGAATGACGGAGCTTTTTCGTATAAACAAGCTTAAACTGTCAAGCTTTATATGTGTACAGGGTGTTTCCTCGGCGCGTGCTCATTGTTATCGGGTAAGCTCCAAACAAGGAACCGCCAGTTATCAGGGCACTGCCAGTCGTTGACCCCTAAGTTGCAATGGCCATTCGATTAACAATAGGTTTTTCAATAATCCTATTATACGGAAGTTATCTGGAAACGTTTGATATTTCATCATTAAAGCTGATTTTCATTTGTCCATTAGCGTGTGTGAGTTTAAAATGTAGTGTAAAAATGTTGGTCCTTCGAGCTATATTAAGTCGGCTGGGTTTTTCTTATTGTTAAAGCCGCTTTTAAGTTATTAAAACCGTCTGAAAGAGAACCTATAATTTTGTTTGTCCCTCAGTACGACAAAATTACTTCGCCTAACCTATAGTTACTCCGCGAATAGTTGCACTTATGACCAAACTGTATAATATAATAGTTAGTCCCTTTGTATTATTAAGATTACCGACAGAATAGGTTGACCATGTTTACCTACAAAGTATGGGTTTAATATCGGTATTATAAGCGTAAATAGGCTGCGGTAACCGTTTTCCATCGGGTGGGCAGTATGCTCGTTTGCCACTCTTGTTGTATAAATATATATATATATATATATATATATACATTATATATAACAACCCGACGAGCATGTATGAAGATACTGATGAATGTGGACGAAGCGAAAGAGGTATGTTGGTCTAGAGAGAACTGGCGCACTATACTCTCTATTGTAGGGACTCGGCGTGATGATATGTATGTATGTAGGTGTATGTATACAGGTATATATATACAAGTAAATAAATCCACTTATTACAAAATGATCACATTATTAATATTCATCCGATTTTTTGCGTTACATCCATAAATACAAACTTTCTCATTAATAATGTAAACATGCATTCATAATTATTAGTAACTAACTACATATCGTCATTACGAACTAAAAAACTTTAACTTATAAAAAAACAGCGTAACATATCTTAATGCATGGAGCAAATATTGATAAAAATATCGCAATATAATTAAATTATGTTGATAATAAATATGAAAGAAACACATTATTCTATTAAATTCATTTTATTCAGCGAGAGTTGATAGAGGGTGGGAGGAAGAAATAAATATATAGTTCCTTCATCTCTTCTATCTATACTAATATTATAAAGAGGAAAGGTTTGTATGTAAGTATGTTTATAAGGAATTGGCTCAAAAAGTACTGGACCGATTTTAAAATTCTTTCCCCATTTGAATGCTACATTATCACTGATTAATAAAGGCTAAAGAGAATAATAAATTGTATGCCAAAACTTAAAAAAAAATATGTCCACCCGTGCGAAGCCGGGACGGGCCGCTAGTATTATTTATACAAAAACCTGTTGAATAAGGCAGCCCTTAAAATACAGGGCATTGCTCGGTAAATACGTGAAATTTAGATCGTCTTTATGCTAATTTTATCACAACTCAAGTCGAAGGTGTACAAACGTGAATACGCGCCTGGTTTAAACATAATACAACAAAATTAGGTGCACGTGAACATACATTAAATTCAGTACTGATTGAGGGATTAATTCCACTCACGCCTTGAATAAGGCTTCAGTTGCGTTAACAGGGACCCAACTGACTTCTCATTGGTGTTTAAGAGCACAATGAACACGGATTTCTTGATAAAAAGAAAATAAAATGACTGATGAGCCGAGGTGGCCGATTAGTTCTAGTAGTCGCTTGCAACGCAAAGGTTGCAAGTCCGAATCCCGACTGTAGGTACCAATGATTTTTTATGAACATCAAGTGCAGCGATTAATCACACCACGTTTTACTACATAACTGCTCCGCTCCCTTGGGTGGTGGCATGGTGATATATATTTATTGGAGGCAGGTGGCATGGTGATATATATAATAAATTGGCTTTATAATGCAAAAATATTTTTTCAAATTGAATTAGTAGATCCTAAGATTAGAAACAAACTGCCTCATTATATTATTAGTATAGATTCAATTAGCGAAACCATTTCGTGCTTTGGTTACAGATAAATCAACTAGATATCATGTCTAGTCCAAGGTAGGTACACAAGCAACTTGAATGAAAGCATCATACACGATCCAAAGCAATGCGCATAGTAACAAATGTAATAATAATAAGAATGCTAGCAGCGTGGTGGGACTCTGCTTCCCATAGGCCACGGTGGCTGATTCCACGGGGAACCGCGTCACGCAGTCCGCCCGTTCTGCTTCAGGGAACAGAATTTAAATTTCTACTTTTATTACAACTCCAAGTGGGAAGACTTTTGAATTTTAACGAATTTTTAAGTAGTTTCAGTTGGTTTTAAAAGTTTTGAAATTGTATTAACTAACGGCATTTTCACTTTGAATCTTTATCCATATAAGCTCATGATATCTATGACATCATTGCATTAACTTTTTATTTGTGTGAATACATTCCAATTCCAATTTTTAGGTATGAGTAACTTTATATGTACGTTAAGTTATATAAGTGTGAGGGGCGCCACTGAGGCAATAGCGATCCTTAGATTAGTTGTTTGCTAAAGGTAAAGTCTACATTTGATTCATACTTATATAGGGTAAATCAAATGAATGAAAGAGATATTTCGATTTCCAATAACATTGCTGAAACCAAAACAAATCAATCCAAGCATTCGAAAGGCTAATCAACATTATTTTCTGGTAAATAATTCAGCTTAATATACCTCTGGTGGAAAGTGGGTGTGTGGGTATTACCTATACACCTCTGCCTACCCCTTCGAGGACCCTTGTGGGAAGGCGTGAGGATATATTATTATATTATTTAATAGAATTTGGGTTTGTAAAGGCGTGTTTGAAAATCGAATGGTTGAAGCTCCATGACTCAACCACGAAGTAGTAATAAAGTCAAATAATAGTATCCAATGCACTAGACGCTTCCTGTTATTGTTCCATTGTCTATTCTGTCACCACACGAAATTATTTTATGAGAGCGAGGTGCCACAAGTCTTTTCCTATTTTTCTACTCCCTTTCATTGCCTTATAATTGCCAACCTACTATTATTGTCCTTACAATACTTTTTGCAGAAAAGAACTGTCAAGTGAAAACTATGGTTTTGGTCCCAAAAACTTTTGATTTTTACTGAAAATTCGGTGTATAAAATACGTTATAAAGGAGCACTCAATGTTTTACTTATAATTATTTTTCAGATCTTGACTAAACTAAATTTGCGGGCGTTTTGATTTCTATTTGCTTAATTCTAATGACACGTAAATTATTGAAATCTTTTTAATTCTTTAAGGCTTTGGTCAATTGCTCTAACTGTTGTAGTAAACTTGCCCATTAACCTGTTTGTACTTCATAATGAGTAGGTTTCCAACACGTGACTCTTGGGCTCGTGTTCATGACTCACATGGAACAAGCCAGGACAGGTGTCGGTTTGTGGTTAGGTAATTGAGGTGATTACGTCATAGAGGCAAGAGGCTCAGGCTTGGGCTGGGTCCCCTGAATATTTTAAATACTTGACATATTGGTTTGGATATGTTAAAAGGTTGAAAGAAAGGGAAACAGATCTACGACGTGAATGGTCAGGAATAAGAAGCAGGGTAAACTCCTTAGATGAAATCAATCGTACAATCAGAACATCAAGAGTACTCGAGACAGCTGACAGACGATCATGTATGAACATCTGAGGAATATGGTTGAAGCGAAAGAGGTATGATTAGGAGAATGGTCCTCTACTCTCTCTGTCATTGATGGATTCGGCGTGTGGATACGTTCCTAAATAAATCGAGGAGTTTTTATAACTTATGCCAAGTTACTTGGATATTATACTCTCAAGTTTTTATCTCTGTTTCTTTATACCTTATACCATTAATTGTCTAAAGCGATGTTTTTCAATAATTAGAGACATTTCTCTCTTCACTATAAATTTTATTATAATAATATCTGTTTTACGTAATTGTTCGCGTCGTGAAAATAGATCGACACTCTTCTTGACGTCGACAGTTGTATAAAAATACATAACACCAACCATTTAGCAAGGTAATCGAGGTCAAGAGAACGGGCACTCCCTACAAAATACTTGAAACTTTTATTTGTACTGCTATACGCACAGAATTTAACCTACTATTGCTTATCGAATGTTAATATTTACTCTTAGAATCGAAAAGTGGAACATTTCTGAGCGAATTCTGGGTTTAAGGGTTCCGTTGTAAACGAAAATATGGTCGAAAGGAATTGTTTTTAAGCACAATCGATATTATGGATGTCAAATTTGGTTTGCGTTTTGGTGATTTCACTTCTGATAATTTATTAATTAGTTTTATTAATATCTATTGTGGAATCATTGACGATTGAAAGAACCATCGGAAAAATATATTATATCTCTGCCCACCAGTTAGGGAGCCGGTGAACAAGCGTAATATCGACCACATAGCAGATTGGACTGGCGTGTCTCCGATGGACAGTTGTGGGTTTATGTGGGATTTTATACCTATATTTCATTAAAATTTTCGATATCAGTAACTACTGACCAAAGGGCATTCCTAATAAATTACAGCCTACATTTTTGGCACGATCGCACGACTTCCTGTCACGAAAGTTCATGTTGAAGATAGGTTTGGGGAAAAAGTGGATCAATTAGCTGCTAGGGGATCTGATTCGATTTTTAAAACTGTTCGTGGCATCCGGGACTAAAAACTAGACTCGGCTAGCATACAGGTGATTTCCGATTATGTTTATCTAAGTCTAATACCAACCAAGTTATAAGTACGTATTTGATTAAGCACTTGTAACATTAGAAGTCCACAGATATCGTTGACCTAAGCAATTTAAACAATGATGTAATAGCGATCAATCACACTAAAGCAAGATAATATTCGTAATTATAGCGTTGGTTATTGGCTACAGCTCTGCTGGCCTCTCACCACACCCAACAAGAGGCTACATAGCTTTAGGTTATTTCAATATGTAAGGCTATAATTTTCATGTACGGGTAGCTAATAATTACTTTGTGAACTGGTAGCGAATGAGCTCTATAGAATATCCTTTTGACATTTTAAACAATACATAAAAATCCATACAATCTGAATGTTGAATAAATCAATGATATGTTCAAAGATAGAGTTGATATCGGCTTCAAGGATTTAGAGCAAGTAGCAAGAAAGTCTGGTTAGCAGCTTTGGGACGTGAAACAAAAAATGTAATGGTGTTTGGAAGTTAGATGACGTAACCGGACGATGACCCCAAAAACCATGAACCATCGGCTTGATCTACCATGACTCGAGCGTCTGATCATTTACTTCAGATAGGAAGCGTTTTGAGTAACGCAGTGAGATAAGGTCATAGACCTGTGGGAACATAATATAATTGATGCAAGGCAGGAAGCAAATGGTAATTTTATTTTTGAATATGACGACGGAGGAAGTTAGAAACTTGAGAGAGTCAAGTTTATTATTAGTAAGACAATGACCCTACCGAAAAAACGTGGTTTATTTTTGATATGGGTTATTATTGAAATGAAAAAACATGGGTAAAAAGATACAACTAAAGGTAAAAGAAAAGGTATTTTAACCTTTAAACATTCCACTACATGTATGTATAAAGAGACTGATGAATGTTGACGAAGCGAAAGAGGTATGTAAGTCTAGAGAGAACTGGCGCTCTATACTCTCTGCCTACCCCGTTAGGGACTCGGCGTGATGATATGTTAATCTTTAAACACACATTGTATGTTTAAAATTCGTATTAATATGTTAAGGAAGGTGTAGGCGTAGAGGTATTATTCAATTAAACATGTAATGTGAATAGGATTGAAGATCCCTGATCATGCTCAACTCAGAAGCTTTTACTGTGTCTAATACAATCTACTGATAGCCATGTTTGCTCCACCAATGTTTGAACAATCTGTGTGCACCCGATAAGCTTGCTTGGCCCACTTTTGGAAAGCATTGTGATGCACTTGTGCAAATAACAACACTGGAGAATCGTGACCCCGTAAAATTAAACACAAAATGTCCGGATCAATATTCCTCGCTATGCTCGCTACATTATGCAAGGCGACGTCTGGCATTGTAATGAGCACTGTGCCCAGCGTATATTGTATACTGACATAGGTAATAACTATAGGTGGTTCTATAAATACACGTTTCAGGCGGTCTAGACTTCACTTGACCGTGTCAACCTCATTCCTGTTTGCATCAAAACCAAGTTCGCTATAATTTTATAAATCATGAATAGGTCTAAGATGTAAGTTTCGTTAATTTAAAGATTTTCCAGTACTAACCTGTCATTTGCAGCTGTCTCCTGGACGCCGGGGTGCGCGGGGTGCGCGGAGTCCTGGCGGCGCGGGGTGTGCGGGGCGTACGGGGCGTGCGGGGGGAGTTACTATTACTTCCCGTACTCCGTCTGGAAGGAGATCCCAGCATTCTCAAGTCCGTGTTACCAACACACGATAGCGCCTCAGGCGCTGAACGTACAGGACTTCCCGTATTCTCCTTATCGTCCTCGCGAAATTTCACTGGCGAATCTAATTTGGCCACTTTGTAAGCACATTCTGTGTCGATGTCGAAGTTGAATCGTCTGATGAAGCGCTTCCTCTCTCTGGCATACTGCTCGGCCATAAGGCGCCGCGTCTCGTCCCTGTCCGGCGCTCCAAACAGACACTTGCAGCTTCCGCGCCGTCTCCGGGGCGTGTTGGACACGTTCCTCAGTGTGGCCATCCCAGCTGACATCTCGAACCTCCTCTGCTTCGGTGTGCGTCCTCCTGCGGCCATGTCCAAGCAAATAACGCGTCAGGTGAGCTCCGACTGGTTCGCGAGAAACATCTGACTAATCTCCCGAGAGAAAACAGCTGTTGTCCGCAGGTAGCGCGCGCGAGAGGGAGGATAGGATGTGCCGTGTGTTAGAACGGGGGCGGCAATAGCACCTGGTGGCGAGGCGCGCCAATTCTAACCTATAAGCGCGGCGTGTCGCGTCCGTGCGCGCGCTCTCTCCGCTACAGACTGACGCGCCACTGTTTTCCCGCGCATCGCCGCATGCGCCGATTTTGGCAGTCACTTGGCGCGCAAACTTTAACAATGGCATCAAGGACGCTTTTTGTGTTCCAGAATACAGGTGGAGTCTTAAGAAAGGGGAGTTTTGTATGGTACGTAGGTGCCTTGCAAATATTTTACTATTCAACTACTACGTAGGTAGGTATTGAACGTGGCGTAAGGCTGAGTTTATTAATAGACTTGTGGTCAGCCAGTGACGTTATCTATCGGTAAGATAAACGGTTGGAGTAATTTGTGTAACGCTATGTTTTATTCTCATTATTTAATCGACATATACCTATTCAAAATGAGTCACGTGCCGACAATGAACTTAGCGCGCTACTTGATAGGTTAGGTATCTACAAGGAATTATACATGAATACAGGTATAATAAGATGCGTATGTTCATGTGTAAAAAAAATTATGGCATAATAAGTATGGCTACTAAAAGTTATATGAATAACAATACCATTTTACTTAGTAGCTAATTATTCAAAAAATTCCGGAGAGGTAGTTAAGTTAGAAAATTAACATAGCTTTAATTATACAATTCCCGACGGGGTAGGCGGGGTAGAGGTGTATTCCTAGTTTCGGAACTTTATTGTGTTATATTGGTCAACTATTTTGTGGCTTTTTAATCCAAATTAGTTTAAGTAAGAGTATTTTTTAACTAAGACAATATATACCATAAATTTGTCACTATAGTCGCCAACGTCCATACCACGTTGAAAACACCGGTTCTCGTCCGATCACCGCAGTTAAGCAACGTCGGGCGTGGTCAGTACTTGGATGGGTGACCGCCTGGGAACACCACGTGCCGTTGGCTTTTTGTACTTTTTTACGATTCTTTTCCAATTATATACTAAACTCATTGTATATTTGTTAGTATTTTAATATTTTTTTTAATAATTGTGGAAATATTACAAATATCAAGTTTACATACATACATTATTCTCACGTCAAGTCCCTAAAGAGGTGGGCGCCATTTCTCTCTAGACTTACATGTTACATACCTCTTTCGCTTCGTCAAATGACAAATATCAGAAATAAAATAAACTATGGACCTTCATATTACATTTTTATGCCTGCCAGAACCCGTGTAAAGAATGGCAATGCTGGTGATCCATGCGAGTATTGCAAGCGGCCATAGACATCGATTTAAAAAAAAAACTTTCGTTAGCCACTCTGATGGTAGCAGTCCCGCTGTTAATTACGGCTTATTTATATATGCATATAATTATAATGCGTATCCACGTTTTCAGGCAAAAGCTAATAATGATCTAGTCTAGAGGGTTAATACCCTTATTAACTTTATTTTAATACTTTAACTTTTTTTATTTTATAAATACCCTTATAAAAGTGTTCGGAAAACAATGTTTTTCAGACAATCTAACTATAACTAACTCGTATAAACGGAACTTATAAAAAATATATGCCTATATTTAACTTTCCTGTCTTTCTTCATGCTTCGTTGAACCTCCGAAAGGGCTGGTACATTTTTGCCTTTCACTAGTAGATAGCTAATGTGGTAAGAAGTTATTTCATATTCATCTATGTGTAATATACTCACACCTTCCCCCAGTGGTCCCCGAAGGGGTAGGCAGAGGTGTATACAGGTATAGGTATAGATGTATATTGATAATACCACACCTACTTTCCGCCAGAGATATATTTTTGGGTGCCAACGTGGCAGACAGCTGGCGAGTCCATCGCCGTTACTCAAGCACGGCTACACATACGCCTTTGAAAGACTTCTCATACGTATGCAGGTTTCCTCTCCATGTTTTACTTCGCCGTAAAGCTCGTGGTGTGACTAATCACTGTACTTACATTTAGAAAAACTAATTGGAACAGTCGGGACTCGAGCTTGCAACCTGTGTGTTGCAGGCAACTACTCGAATTATTCAGTCAACATAGTTTCTTATAGGTATTATAGTATCTTCAGATTAAACATAGAGAGCCGTGGTGGCCGAGTGGTTCGAGCAGTTGCCTGCGACGCAAAGGTCGCAAGTTCGAATCCCGACTGTACCAATGAGTTTTTCTGAACTTAAGTACAGTGATTAGTCACACCACGAGCTTTACGGTGAAGCAAAACATCGAGAGGAAACCTGCGCACGTCTGAGAAGAAATTCAAAGGCGTATGTATAGTCGTGCTTGAGTAACGCCGATGGACTCGCCATCTGTCACGTTGGCACCTAATATACCTCTGGCGGAAAGTGGGTGTGTGGGTATTACCTATACACCTCTGCCTACCCCTTCGGGGACCCTTGTGGGAAGGCGTGAGGATATATTATATTATATAAGATTAAACATCTTCATATAGTCGCTTAAAAAGCATAAATAGTGCACCATACATTTCTTACCGGCGTCTCTGATGGTCCTTTCAGCCTCTATCCAGCGCAATCTCTTTGACCATATAGGCCGTGACAAGTTTATTGACGAACTTAAAATGTTTTATGGACGAAGATAACCATCCACAGTAGCTTCTTTTATTTCAAAATCACTTCAATAGGTTCCGAGTTCATTTAGTACCTATTGTCTCCCGAAGGTAGGGACGCAAAGTGTAGTATTGTTCGGCTCTTGAGATAGTCCTAAATGACATCCTTGGTGCCGCAATGCAAGTGGTCAGCCTGCAACCTGTGTGTTGCAGGCAACTGTAGTTGCCTGCAACACACAGGTTGCAAGCTCGAGTGCCGACTGTTCCAATTAGTTTTTCTAAATGTAAGTACAGTGATTAGTCACACCACGAGCTTTACGGCGAAGTAAAACATGGAGAGGAAACCTGCATACGTATGAGAAGTCTTTCAAAGGCGTATGTGTAGCCGTGCTTGAGTAACGGCGATGGACTCGCCAGCTGTCTGCCACGTTGGCACCCAAAAATATATCTCTGGCGGAAAGTAGGTGTGGTATTATCAATATACATCTATACCTATACCTGTATACACCTCTGCCTACCCCTTCGGGGACCACTGGGGGAAGGTGTGAGTATATTACACATAGATGAATATGAAATAACTTCTTACCACATTAGCTATCTACTAGTGAAAGGCAAAAATGTACCAGCCCTTTCGGAGGTTCAACGAAGCATGAAGAAAGACAGGAAAGTTAAATATAGGCATATATTTTTTATATGTTTCGTTTATACGAGTAAGCCCACATAGTTCGATTGTCTGAAAAACATTGTTTTCCGAACACTTCAATTGTCTTTATAAGCACAGCTTATAAGGGTATTTACCCTCTAGACTAGATCATTATTAGCTTTTGCCTGAAAACGTGGATACGCATTATAATTATATGCATATATAAATAAGCCGTAATTAACAGCGGGACTGCTACCATCAGAGTGGCTATCGAATTTTTTTTTTTTAAATCGATGTCTATGGCCGCTTGCAATACTCGCATGGATCACCAGCATTGCCATTCTTTACACGGGTTCTGGCAGGCATAAAAATGTAATATGAAGGTCCATAGTTTATTTTATTTCTGATATTTGTCATTTGACGAAGCGAAAGAGGTATGTAACATGTAAGTCTAGAGAAATGGCGCCCACCTCTTTAGGGACTTGACGTGAGAATAATATATGTATTTAAACTTGACATTTGTAATAATTCCACAATTATTTAAAAAAATATTAAAATACTAACAAATATAGAATGAGTTTAGTATATAATTGGAAAAGAATCGTAAAAAAGTACAAAAAGCCAACGGCACGTGGTGTTCCCAGGCGGTCACCCATCCAAGTACTGACCACGCCCGACGTTGCTTAACTTCGGTGATCGGACGAGAACCGGTGTTTTCAACGTGGTATGGACGTTGGCGATGACAGTGACAAATTTATGTTATATATTGTTTTGATAGGTGATAGTATATAGATTTATGTGATAGGGCATAATTAGAGGAAGAAAATAATGTAAAAAGAAAAACTTTGTAAATCTACAAATTATTACCCTTTTTTATGCATAAAAATTCTTAAACAAGATAATGTTATAGGTATTTTTTTTATCTTATTAATAGTTTCTGGAAATTTAACATAAAACAATTTCTCGGAGTGAATATTTACTACCTTTAGTACCTAATGATGTAATTTTGTTATCATTTCACACACCCTATAGTGTCTAGACGACTACTGTTCAATTGTCTGAGACAGCATGTATTTATTTTAACATCTTATAGATGTTATCTGTAGTGTCGTAAATAAGAGACGTGATATAATTCCATATATTACAGCTTTTCACGCGAAATATCATATAGTACTCCTCAATAAAGAGGTAATGTAATGAAAAAAGTTTCTTCTTAAACGTTTCTTATAAACATTCAAAGAAACAACTGCCTTTCGTATAATTTTTTCGTATCAAATATATTTTACTTCTTATATTTCATTGTACCTATATATCTTCACACCTTCCCTCAAAGGCTTCCAACGGTTAGGCAGGTTTGTTAACAACCTACCAATTGCGCCAGAGATACACTTGGTGCCAACGTGACAGATGGCGAGACCGCCACTGTCTATAGAGCACATAAGATACTTCTTTCAATAATATGCTGGTTTGAAGACAGCGTTTATTTTTTCCAACTCCTTTGCCGCACTTCTGGTGAAAGGCGTCAAAGTACGGGTCTTGCAAACTAAAACAACTGCCAACCGGTAATTTCTTTTCAATTATTAAATTTAAAAGGGTATTGCACAAACCAGTGACTGTACTGATATATCCTTTCGTCATCATTATTCAAGAGTGCGAAAGAGACACATTTATAGACGTCACATACATTTGTCCCTTAAGCATCCTTGAAATATGACTGCGTCCGCACGCTACGGTGGGGCCCTGATTGGTTATTCGGTAAGCCCCTAATTTCACGGTTGTCGAACCAAATTATTGGCTCGCATTTTCGATTTTTTTTTGGTGTAATGATTTCCGATGTAAGTAAATTAAATTTCCATCGGGGTTGGCTTGATATTAACTTAATTATTTTTGCTTGCACGTGCCTAATGATTTAAAACCAAAGCAGAATGATTATATAGTAGACATTATTAATAGTTCAGAGGAAATGCTAAACACGCAATGCTCGGTAAAGTATTATTTTAGTAGATGTGCCCCGCGAGTGATTTCACTCGTGTTAAGTTTGATTTCATTTGTAGTTTTTTCTTTGTTTACCACATCGTATGTTTTAATCCATTTACTAATCTGTCGCTGTGCCAAATTTCATACACTACAGCTCAGTAATTATTGCGTGATTGAGAATAAACATCCTCACAAAATTTCGCACTAATAATATTAGTAAGAATTTGCTACAATCTCCCGGCTATTATTTTGAATGCAGTTTATTTTTATTCATCTCATAGATGGGGACCGTGTAATACCGGAAACAGACACAATGGCGCTTACTCGCCGGCTTCCGGTACAGTCCGACTGCAATATTAGCAGCCATAAAGAAACACCTGTTGTTGTTGAAGTATTCGAATTGAATAACAAAATACTAATACAAAATAAAACTAAAATATAGTACGGTGATTAATTTGATTGGTAATTACAGGATCTAAGGCAGATTTAGCTATGATCCCGGATACAGCACGTATCGTGAGGAGGTTCATTTCTCTGGGACCCTAGCCATCGGTACATTGGACATTAAAAAAAAAGTATTTTGAATATAATATATAAATGTATTTGAAAATGTTTTGTATCAGGTATCAATTGAAATAAATAACATAATAAAAGCTTGTTTTCATTATTATTTGTTACTGAAATCCTAACAATAGTATTTGTTTACCAATTTTGACTTTGCGTAAAAAAATGGTTTTTCTTTGGCAAAGTATAGGTAGATAGATAAAAAATATTATAGATAGATAGTACGTACAATCGTGGGAATGTTGAATTTTAAGTTTAAAAAGTCCAAATATTACGAGTAATTGGCATTTTAAATCGACTATTATACATATTAACATAAAACTGGCAAGTTTATTATGAAACAAATTAGTTTTATCGATTCCCTGATAAATAGGTTATTTGTAAAAGAAGATTTCAATCGTATTATGAAGTACAAAATTTTTTGTTGATTGCTAATTTGCTCCAACTTCAACTTCTTCGTAAAATTATGTAAATAAACATGTACATAAAAATATTTTTAGTAATAGATTTAAAATAACTGCCTTCACTTTTGAATACTCGTTTGAACTCGTTATATAACATCTTCACGCCAACCAACAAGGCAGGGGAAAAAATATCACCTTGTTCATTGCATAAAGTTGCGACTAATACTTCTCTCTCCATCTTTTTTATCGATTCCTCGACTTTTTCGAAGAGTCTGCTTTTTCAATGGCTGTTGGTATGTCTCTTTTCATCATTTCTTCGATGAAGTCTTCTTCCACTCTTTTTTCCCTCCACGTAACTATAAGTTTTATCAAATTATCCGTGTCGCATTGGTCACATGTCCGAAGTAGGAGAATCTACAGTAACTTTTTCCACATTAGTATTGTTAAAAACACGAACAAGGCCCATTTGATACTAACAATAACCCGCGTTCTCACTCGCGGTAAAATTGCATACATTTTTAATGCTCCTTTCTTGGGTAGTACCAATATTAAACTATACATAGAAAAAAAAAAAAAAAAAAAAGCGCTTTAAAATCCGTTGCGTAATTTAAAATACCTTAATCGTACAATCGACGGGAAGCGACTTTTGTATAATAATATGTAAAGATAAATATTTGTATAGTTGGGGTAGGCAGAGGTGTATAGGCAATACCCACACACCCGCTTTCTGCCAGAGATATATTTTAGGTGCCAACGTGACAGATGCCGAGTCCGTCGCCGTTACTCAAGCACGACTATACATACATACGCCTTGCTTGCTCAGACGTGAGGAGGTTTTCTCTCGATGGTTTCCACCTTAACGGCGGCTGTTTTGTACTATGTACATACATACATATCATCACGCCAAGTCCCTAACGGGGTAGGCAGAGAGTATAGAGCGCCAGTTCTCTCTAGACTTACATACCTCTTTCGCTTCGTCCACATTCATCAGTCTCTTCATACATGCTCATCGGTTTCGAGTACTCTTAACGTTCCCGTCCTTCAGAGTCCGATCTATTTGATCCAGGTAGTTGGAACGTGGCCTTCCTCTGCCTCTTCTTGCACACACTTTTGCTTTGTATATCTGTTTCGTCAATCTTTCTTCACTCATCCTTTCTATGTGTCCGAGCCAACGTAACAACTTGTACTATGTAAAGATTATTATTTGTGCAAAATAAGGATGTCGTATGCGACTGTACCCGGTCTACCTGTGATGTGATCTCGGAAGTGGGGTATTGTCTCACGCCCACTGTCGCACTCCAATGTGCCCTTTTGGACGTCCTTTTCGCAATTTAAAAAAAACTGTCAGTAGTGTCATTAACCTTAGCTCATGTGGGATGAGAATTATCAAGGAGTAGCGACAGGATTCCCACTCATGAAGTGAACGTGGTGAAGATGGTATCAGAGGATAACTAGCCCGTCAATTTAGTACCTACGACTTCCCAGAAGGGTTAGTAACACCCTAATTTCTCATATATTTAAGGTGTCAACGTCACAATAACGATGCCGTGAATGACTTTCAGACTTGCAGGTTTCCTTTTATGATTTCACCGCATGTCTCGTAGAGTGATATGGACACACAGTATTTAATTTCAGAACAAAACTCTGGTATACAGAACGTTGCGATTTGAATCTGCATCTTCACTTAAGTTGAAGTACTTTTGAGCACCAGTTCTCCCTAGACTGACAGACTTTCGCTTCATCGAACTTCTTCAATCTCTTCGAACATGTTCCTCAACTACGACTGCCTATTAACGCGTCTGTGTACAGGGATAAAAATTAAAAACATTATTACTCACATTAAAATTGCTTACAGAGATGAAATATTATTAAAGTAGTTATTGCCCGTAATAAATTCCCACACTGGAGAGTAATTAGATAAAGGTCATTAAAAAAATTATAGGAGATCTTCAGTGGCAGTTTACGACCGGCCAATGGAAGCTTAAAATAAATAATAATTAAAAAAAACTTATAAAGGCGCTTTTAGTCTAGACAGTTATAAAATAATAATAACATATCCTTATTCCTTCGCACTAGAGTTCTAAGTTCTAACTTCGAAGTTTGGGTGAATCTCGTTAAAAAATAACGTTAAATAGATAGGTATTTATTTTATATATATATACAAATACATATACTAAGCTTATAAAAGCGTGTTAATGATACATACTTAGCTATAAGAAAGACACATTTACAAACCCCTTCAAGCCTTATAGCCAGTTTTTGCAAGTGACACTGACAGCAACCAAGACGAGGGATTTCCTTTACATCTTATCTAATTAGATAGCCTTGTGGTACGTTCCAAAGATAAAGCTCCTTTTTTTAGAAGAAAAAAAACAATGAAACCTTTATGGTATCGCTTCGGTGTCTGTCTGTCACGTGGCTTATCTCAAGAACTATACGAGCAATTAATTTGGAACATATCTTGCGCATCAACGAGTGTAGTAAGATTATAATGATCTTATGAATCGGATAGGTAAAGATCATTTCGCGGGAGATTTTGGTGCCAAAGTAACATACTTACCTATCTTTGATTTTTATATATAAGTATATCTTCACGCCTTTCCAAAAGGGTCCTTGAAGATATACGCAGAGAGTAGGTACCCACACATCCACTTTCCATCCTCCGCTCCTCACTATAAGTAGGTAAGTAGTTAATAAGTAAGTATTTTCCATCGTGAATCTCTTAGTTCGATGACTATATAAAAAAATAAACTTTTTCATTGTTAATAGGACTTTCACAGATTTGGGTAATATATTGCCGCGTACCCCGCGGTTTTAGACCCGCGTAAAATCGGATTCGTTGGCATAATTTTATCTAGATTTATTTTTGAAACAAAATTGATCCAGCTAGTAATCAACCTATGTGCCAAGTTTTATTAAATTCCGTTCAGCCCTTCTGGCGTGTGTAACAAAAATATATACATACTCAAAAACATTCGCATTTATAATATTAGAATTATGACTGGAATTTGATCTCACTGACGTTCGATTACACACCTAAATACCTAACGATAATCTGGATATTCGAACTAATAAACTTACGTACCTACTGGTAACAACTGGTGTAGATTTTTCGCATTAACCCTCAAACGTAACAGCGACCACTTTACCGCAAAGAAACTATAATATTACTTTACATAAATCAATAAGGTATCAATTCCAATAACTGGAAATGAATACTCGTTCATGTCAAAGGCATGGCCACTTGACAGATTCCTTCCTTCCGATTCTACACGTAACTGTTTAAACGTCCTCTCAGCAACATAATTTATGACCTGCCCTAAATAGGCCAACCGTCGGCCCTCGATCCTTCAAAGGATTATTTACAGATGCTCACGAGCACCTTTTCGAAGAGCAAAGGTGTATTTTTTGTCATAACCAATATTAGGAATATTAACTGCCCGTCTAGCACTGTTGTAGTGGCACCTCCTGGGCCTATTCTAGGTCGATCCCCATATAGACATATTACATGATATTACGGCCGCCTGGCTTAGTCTTAAGAACGCGGGTTCAATTCCTGCTGAGGGCAGATATTTGTGTGATAAGCGCGAGTATTTGTACCTTAGTCTTGGATGTCTTGTGTTACTAGTTACCATCGTTCATACATGCTTTCGATTTGTTTTAAATTGTTCCGAGGTATCTGTTTCTAGTTGTACATAGATATTATTATATTCTTGTTCAAAATATCCGTTCGCTTACGCTATCTATTGCACAATCGATAGCGTTATCGTGAACAGAAAGAGATTTTGATTTGTTGATTTAGTCTAGTCTAGTAGATTGTGTCTGTTTTTCGGGGCAGAGCTGTCTCGTTGATATCTTTGTGTGACGTCTTTCACCTTCCTCGCTTCCCGTCTGTCTCTTCCAGTATGATGTTTACTATGTCACTATATATTTACCAACTAGCTGTCCCGCCCAGCTTCGCCCGGGTGAAACACGACCGCAGCGCCACCTATCGGGTCCAATTGCAATGTAATCTATCCTATCTTTTAATCTAGTTGGATCAAACTGCACACGGTGTGCAAATTTGATTGTAATCGGTTAAGTAGTTTAGGAGCCAATCGCGGACAAACAACGTGACACGTAATTTATATATTATTACTACTCCAAAAACCTACCAATTAGGAAGTTAAAATATGTCGTTAGGTATTTGAGCTACCTACCTGGTGGTTCAAACAATAACTTGCCATGTTTTTTTTATATCACTAAGATGTCAAAAAAGCATGCGGTCAGCCTGATAAGTGGTAAGTGACTACCGCCGTCTATGGATGTTTGAGCCTAAGGATTGCTTAGGCTCGGAATAGCTACTTAGAACATACGTTTACTTTGGCCAAAAACCTGCGAATTGGTCTAAATTTAAAAGAGTAATTGTCATCTGGGTGTGTAGGACGACGGGTCGTAGCGTGAGTCCAGGGAACTTTTGCTACTTAACCAGGCATTGGCGAGACCTAGGCCTCCAGCCCGACACGCTAGTGCTAAGCAACTCAGCTTAGAGCACCCCCTATGGGGTACGGACCTCGGCTTAGGGCGTTGCTGGATCGCGAGCAAGGGAGCTGGGCTGGATGGACTGGTAATTTTATTGAAATATTATTTGGTAATTTTATTGAAATATTATTTATTAAATGTAATAGAAATAAAATACTCATACGTACGATTACGTAAATACAGCAGCGAGCCCCTAACGGTGTAGGCAGAGAGAGTAGAGCGAGCTCTCTAGACCTACATACCTTTTTTGCTTCGTCTACATTCATCAGTCTCTTCATACATGCTCGCCGGTATCAATTAATCATTCGAGTATTTCGAACTGTCATCGCAAGATGTTTGGAATTCGTAAAGAATGGCAACCCTTGCTCTTTGGGACAGACAGATGTGCGCTGTGTAGAGCATTGAACATTGGTACGGTTCTGTAGTATGCAGTTGCTATTGAAAGCATATTGTGGATACACCAAATTTGTGTATCTTTTGATGTGAAACATAAAACGAAACGAGAAACTAAAGCCGTACGTAAAACCGATTGCGACGCATGCTGTGATGACGCGTCGAGACGCTCTATAATAGTATTGAGTTTTCACAGTTTGAAATATATATATATATTTCAAACGTTTTCAAACATTTGAAACGTTTGTAATTTATGAAAATATATATTTATTGAATAAGCATAGTCATAATTTGCCGGAAAAAATCGTAATGTTTTTTTTGTCTCTCGTAATCTGTTCTTCTATGCATATTACTTGTACGAAATAATTTTGAGGTTTCACATCTGTTACGCGTCCCCTAATAGCTCGCATTTTTCAGGCTTATTTTGCAAACTTCTAATTCTAATAATATAAGAAAATGTGTAAGTTTGTAAGGATGTCTATTACTCGATCCCGCCAGAAAGGCTGAATGAATTTGGATGAAATTAGACAGCTATATATTATTAGCTGGATTAAAACATAGGATAATATCCTTTATTCCAGAAAAGAAACTCGACTATACATAAATTTAAGACCGTTTGGAAACCACGGGGACCAGTAAGAGCTGAAAATATAAAACGGATCCCTTTCGCGCTCTTGAATAATTATGGCTCATATATACTAAGACAGTTAAGAAATTAAAAATTTTCTTGTCCTTATGGCATATCCTCTTTATTATTGAGTACTATGCCAGCAGGTGGTCAGTTTGACACATTGGTAGATTTTTGTAATTCGGTCCCATACCTGACACACTGTCAGTACAACAATAATGTCGCAACTTATGTTCGCGGAATTTTACTTTACAATTAAGGAATGGTGGGCAAATGGCGAAATTTAATATTATATACCTACATATAACAGAAATTCTAACTATGCCGGCCAAGTGTTCTTGTAGTTGCCTGCAACGCAAAGATCCCTCGTTCGAACTCCGCTGTACCAATGGTCCCCGAAGGGGTAGAGGGTTGTGTAGTTGTACCCACACACCCATATTTCGGCGACATAATAGGTGCCAACGTGTCAGATTGCGAGCTCATCGCCTAGTTTAGTAACGTCTTGAATTGGTACTCAAACGTTTCAAAGGCTTCCTCTCGATGGTTTCCTTCACCATGAAGCTGATGGTGTGCTAAATCACTGAATTTAATTTCTTGAAAACTCATTTAACAATCGGGATTCGAAATTGGAATCTATATATTGCAGGACTACTTGAACCACTCAGTCACCACGGCGTCCTTTTCACACTCGTGTAAAACACATTAAAACGCTTACATATACAAAAAAAAACTTTATTTATAATATGGTTAGATCTTTAAACATTAACATTACAATAAAAACACACCATTCTGGGGAAAATATATAAACATGTATGTTCACGCCTTATCACAAAAGTATCCGAATGGGTAGGCAGTGATATAACCACATCAATCGTCATCAATCAAGGAAATCTGTAGTGGTATTTCCATTCTCTGCTTAGAATTCAGCGTGATTTTGTTCACAATGTAGGGTGGTAATTGTGTAAAGCAGAACGACACATACCAGTTTAGAATAAAACAGAAAATAAGTTTAAATGTCGATCATCTTTTTTTTTTAATTTTTTTGTTTTTTATACTACAAGAGTGGCAAACAAGCATACGGCCCACCTGATGGGAAACGGTTATTGTTATTAAATAAGTTAATTTACGCACAATAACACCGATAATACAACACGTGTTTTTTATTCAGCTTAATGAGGAATGCAACATAAGTTGTTACGACTGACGATGATCTCCCCAAAACGTTTTATTCATCATATTATACATATATTATTTATTATATATTTCTCCTATACATTTGTATGTAATAGTTACACAGCACCAATTTGTAGTATCGGCAGAGCCAATTGGAATGCGTTTTGTATGTACGTTGAACTGTTTCCAGCCTGGAAAATAAAATAACATTTATACATATATTAAACGCTTTCCCATGATTTTCCCCAAAGATAAGCCCTAAGCTGTATTCAAAGTAGTTTTAAATGTTAAATACTAAAATAAAAAATATTAGAAAAATGCCGTGGTGGCCGAGTGATTCAAGAGTTGCCTGCAACACAAAGATTGCAAGTTCGAATCCCGACTGTAAAAATGAGTCTGAACTTAAGTTCAGCGATTAGTCACACCACGAGCTTACCGGTGAAGGAAAACATCGAGAGAAAACCTGCATACGTCTGAGAAGAAATAATATAATAATATTTTAGGTATGATAATTAACAGTCTTGTATTAACGTCCCATTGCTAGACCACTAACCGCGGGCCATATGCCTCATCTATGACATAGTTAGCGATTACCCTTAGCCTTAGTACCTTTCCCAGGGTACCTCTGCTTTGAGCCTCTAATGGCTGACGCATAAACAAGGCTACTAAACTCGATGGACATACCTCTAAAAATATATTCGTGATATAATTGTTAATTTGATCCTTATCGTCGTCGGGTAGAGAGTTCAATTTCTCAGTGAACAGTGTCGCCAAGTCACTTATATGCTTCGTTAACACTACTGTCATCCTGAAACAAACAACAGTACATAAATAATACTAGCTGTCGCGTCCAGCTTCACTTGAGTAAATAAACATTGAATAAAACTCAGTTTCAACCGGAACCCAGGGGAGGAGTTGAGTGACAAAAGAGCATACAGGTACATTTATACTTATAAATATTATATAAACTAAAGATTATAAAATAGATAAGACTAGCGGGCCGACCCGGCTTCGAACGTGGACATTTATTTTTTAAACATTTTGGCAAACAATTTATTTTTTTCTTGCAAATAAAATAGCCTATATTAATCAGTGATAATGTATTCAAATGGTGAAAGAATTTTTCAAATCGGTCCGGTACTTCTTGAGCCAATTTCTTACAAACATACTTACATACAAATCTTTCCCCTTTATAAAACATTATTAAGATAGCCGGCGTAGCAAAGTGACTCGAATAAGTCAGAAAAATACTCTCCCCCTAAACGCCTCAAATAATTAACCGACCCCCTTATTTAGGTTCGGGATCACGTGTCGTCGAGCAATACTTACTGTGTAAGAGCGTCGGCCTCATCAGCGGTGGAGCGACGAGGTTTGACGAGCAGCATCTCGGCAGCTTTGTGGAACAGCTCCATACAGAGTGCTGAGCTTTGCGCCAATGCGCTTACAGCTCGCTTGTACACTGCCCTGGCTTGTGCATCCTCTGCAACCCACTCCAACTGGTCACCATACTGCCTGGGGATGGACAGCACTATGTTAATATACTTCCTATCCTAGTAATGAGACATGGTGACCGAAATGTTGTGGACATTTGATGTGGGTTACATATTAACCTAATGTTGTTTTTTGTTTTCTCTCTCGTAGCGTGAGTTCCAGGAATTTTAATTACTTAACCGGTCAATGGCGAGACCTAGGCCTCCAGCCAGGACCTTTAGTACTAAGGAACACAGCTAAGGGCACCCCCTGTGGGGTACGGGCCTCGGCTTAGGGCGTTGCTGGATCGCGAGCAAGGGAGCTGGGCTGGACTGGTAATTTTATTCAAATATTGTTTATGGGCGGGATTTGCCGACCTTATATAGAGAGAAAAAAATCTATGACGTATATACACATATATATATATATGCGGTCCGCCTGATGGTAAGCGGTTACCGCCGCCTATGGACGCTTGCACACCAGGGGTATCACTCGCGCGTTGCCGACCCTGCAGGAATCTTTTCACACATGCTGCCCTACCCCTTCGATAAAAATATCTTCTAATGTATTCCACAAATCACACAAATAAATTGTAAATGATAACTGCTGTTAAACTAAAAGAGGTGTACCCATGGATAAATGAAAATTAAAAAACAATTGAATGCATCTCAACATGCCCTCTAGTCACAAAAAAACCTTACTTGACTAAAGGTTGGAACTGCAACTTGAGTCCTAGATCCTGCGTCGCGGCTTGCAATCTCTCGTGGAACGCCTCCGTCTTGGACGTGTCTTCGGGAGATTCTTCATCTGCATCGTCTTCTTCGGGCATCTCACAAAGTTCTAAAAATAAATAACTTGATACATACATACATATCATCACGCCAAGTCCCTAACGGGGTAGGCAGAAAGTATAGAGCGCCAGTTCTCACTAGACTTATATAGCTCTATCGTTTCGTCCACATTCATCACTCTCTTCTAACTTGATAACAAACTAACTTGATAATAAGACTTATCTAATTTTAGATCTCTTTTTAAAAAAGGAGTTGAATCTTAGAAACAATTATGTATCTACTTTAATGTTGATTCTATCATAGTCTTGACAAATTGGGGCTAAAAACCAGTTTAGTAAGAAGTAACTGCTAGTAATACCACCTACATGACATACGGGGGTTAAATTAACATTTTCCAAAGGGTATGCCAATGAATATTTATAATATTGCACTTATAAATCCCCCAAAAGGTACACAGCTAAGGTTAAGATACAAACATTAAATACGTACCAGCGACTTGGTGCAAGGTTTCCTTCATGTCCTGCCTCTTGTCCGGCTCGGCGCTGCGCATGCGTTCCTCAATGCGCAGACTCACCTGGCGAGATAGCATCTCTAAGGCTTCCAAGTGCACCAGCCCTGTAAATTTAGCGCATAGGGTATTATAGGGTATGATTTGGGACTCCAAACTAATTTACCCATACTGGGCAGAGCATAGTACAAACTTACACATATAGATAGATATATACCAATATTTGCGTAGTACTTGGACAAATTATAGTATACTAGCTTATTCCCGCGGTTTCGCCCGCGTGGAGTTCGAAAAAGTAGCATTGAAAATTTTACTGCTAGAATCGGTTCAGCCGCTATGCCGTGAAAGAGCATCATACATTACAGTACAAGGACTTTGAATTTTTCAGGACTAAAAAATAAATAAATGTAGCCTATGTCCTATTCCTAGGTATAAGCTTCATTATCACCATTTCAACTTTCAGCCAAATCGGTTCAGCCGTTTTGCCGAAAGAACCGCAAACATCCAAACTTTCACATTTATAATATAAATATAATTATAATAATATATCCTCACGCCTTCCCACAAGGGTCCCCGAAGGGTTAGGCAAAGGTGTATAGGTAATACCCACACACTCACTTTCCGCCAGAGGTATATCAATATATAATATTAGTAAGATTATATATTGCTTACAGCCTGCTCAATCATGCTTTAGTGGAATTTTGCACAAACATTTTTTATCTACTAGACTAGGCATGTCGGATTACAGTGGATGCCAGACTTCCTGGTTCCATGGTAGTAAAATAATTCATACCTTCAAAATCATCAAACAAATTCTCATAATGCACCTCTTTTGCTTCCCTCTTCTGTTCTTTGATATTGTCTTCCTCATCAGCCCTCGCCTTGGCTTCCCTCAGGACTTGTGACAGCACTGGTTTATCTCCAGAGTCTAGACCTAGGAGAGCCCGTTTCTTGGCCAATCCAGGGTCACCATCCTGAAGGACTTCCATGGTCTTCTTGCCTATGGTTTCTAAGGTGTCCAGGCCGCCTGATATTACTTTTGTACCTAGAATAATAAATAAACATTTACCATTTATCAGATCAACACAATTTGGATAGGGAAGTACTTGAATTTAAAACTACATAAAGACCTTAAGACCTCTTAAAGTCCCTATGTAGAGAGAGAATAGACCACTTATTTTGTCTTCACTAACATTCCTCTTTCGCTTCATCCCCACTAAGCAATCTCCTTTTACATGTTCGTCAGTTTAGAGTACCCTAGAAAGTTTAATTACTTTATGGTTTCCTGAAAGTAATAAAACTTTCAAGTGAAGACCAATACAACATTGTAAATTACTTACACTGTCTGCGCCTTCTCACGCTTAAACGGCTGAACCAATATTAATTATGAATATTGGTATAGACATAGATAGGAATTTGGTGAAGGATATAGCATATTTTAGATGTGAAATAATACTAAAAAAATTTGCAAAAGGGGATGAAAGTTTCTAGAAAAAGTTATTATAATAGGATTTATTTATTTTTGCAAAATCATATTAAAAAAATACTCACCAGTTGTTTCAACAAACTTAGTCATGCCCGATATAAGATTCCCAAACGGAAACGGAGCATCACTAACATTGCCTTTTGGTTGTTGACTTTCCGGGGTTTCCACTTCTCGACCAGTCTGAGAGATTTTGTTCTCATCTTTACTTACTTTGGCACGTGCTAACTCTTCAGGGTCTGGTGCCCCTATACCAGTCTCTAGTACTGTTGAGATGCCCTGGAAGAAAAGGTCATAAGGTCAGAAACAATTTTTTATTAGTATGATGAGACTGGAATAGCATTAGGGTTCATACTTGTTGCCCTAAACAGGCCTTGATAACTGTGTAGGAAACAGAGGTATACTACAACAAGAGACATACTACAACAACAAGAGGTATAATATAAAACTGGTATAAGAAATATGGCAGACCTGATGGTAGCAATTAATGTAACAGCTCTTGCAATATCCAAGGCACCACTCACTCTATACTAATCTATAGATTGAATGAAGAACGATTGACGAAAAAAGTGTATAAGGCGAGTGTGAATGAAAGTGTTGGAAGGGGTAGACCTAGGCGGACGTTTCTAGACCAAATTAGGGACGTCTTGAAAAAAGGTCAGGTCAAGAGTACCCTAAACCGAAGAGCATGTATGAAGAGAATAATGAAAGTGGACGAAGCGAAGGAAGTATGTCAGGATTGTAGCAAGTGGAAAGAAGTGGACTCTGCCTACCCGTACGGGAAAGAGGCGTGATTATATGTATGTATGTATGTATATATGCATTGGAAGACAATACAAGTATAATTGCGATCAGTAGAATGGTATTATTGAAGTGCATTCATCTAGTGAGTTTTTGTTTTGGAACTTGAAACATAGTGGACATCTCCAGAACACTACTACCAAAGTTTCATTACAATCTGATAAGTAGTTTCAGTATGCATAGAAAACAACAAACAAAACAATTTTTTTTTTGTTACCTGTGAAACCTGACTGGTAATATTGCTAAGTCCTGCAGACGCTGTGCTAAGCAGGGAGTCCACGCTCCACCCCCAGCCCCAACCACTGGCTTGAGGTTCCATGGCCACAGCAGCCAGTCTGTCGGCTGCTATCTTGATGTCTGCTTCTGTTTGAGATGACTTTGGTTTTGGTTGTTGATCCTGTTAATATTTATGTTCATTAAATCTTTCTATATCAAATCAATACTGTTGTTATATAACACTTCTAATCTAGCTCTGTGCATTAATGATCAAATCACCCAATACCATTCAGCCATTCTGGTATCACTGAGTTACAACCATCTTCTCAAACTTTCACATTTATAAGATTAGTAGGATTACATACATATCATCACACTGAGGTCCCATGGATGGGCAGAGAGAGCATGAGTTCTCACTACACTTACATACCTCTATTACTTGGTCCCACGGATGGGCAGAGAGAGCATGAGTTCTCACTACACTTACATACCTCTATTACTTCATATACATTCATCAGTTATAGACAGTGCCATCGACAAAGATGCGCCCCACTATTCTTCCTGATAGTTCAAAGTGTAAGTGTGCAACCTCCCACTAGTGTGGGTATTATCCATACACACTAATTGCGTATGAGTGCACATGCACACTACAATGAATAGACACGGGTCATATCCCAGCACCATACGGCCCCTTCGACTTGAAATTGGTGGGGCGCCACTGCCTGGGTGGCACTATCTGTAGTATGATAGAAGGATTACTTACTTGAATTTTATCAAAGCCATCATCCTGACCCCATGCACCAAAGTCATCCCATCCAGTGTCTGCACTCTTTTTGTGTTCTTCTTCTTTCTTATTCTTCTTTCCTGTTGCAACTGCAGGGGATTGGGTCACTGGTTCATTGTCATCTATATCAAAATCATCCCATCCATCAGTTTCTTGTGTCTGTAAATTTGATGATTAGTATTATCACACCTTCCCACAAAGGTGCCAAGATACGGACAACAGTTCACTCTTTTCATATTTAGGTGTAAATGTGATAAGCAGGGTTCATCATTGTTCTCAAACACAACTGTGTGTTTTTAGTATTGTACTAGAGTTTGTAGAGTGATAAATCACAGTATTTAAATTCTGATACACTTATTGGTACAGACCATCAAGATTTGAACCTGCCATCTTGATTTTGGAGACAATGACTGAAACCACACTACAACCAAAGTATAATTGATTTTATCTCTTCACAAGGGGTGGGCAAAGGTATTTTCACTGTCAATATTTATGCCAACATGAAATACTGAGTCACTGCTAACAGTTGTGCCGAGCTGGTAGCAATGACTCCCTGTATGTCATTTGGCAGAACTTCACGCACATTTACCTTTTTTTCTCAGACATAAATATTGCTGACAGCTTGTAGTGAAGTACAGTAAAAGTGACTATTGACTTGCAGATGAACACAGGCAAAATATATTTTAATATTTAGGTACGTTTTTTATTATGTGCTCTATTTGAACAACTATTTTAGTAAATTCAAATAATTTCTGTTATACATCGATGAAGCTTCAATAGCTTAACAGTGATTAGATTAAACCATCTTTATGGCTTTAGAGATACAAGATGATGAAATTTGAACACATTGAAGTGAAACAAAATTATACCTATTAGGTACTATGAGTTCTATAAGTGCTCTTACCACATTTTCTTCACGTTTTTCAACATTACTAGCACTTAGAGTTTTGTTCTTGGGGTCTTGGTCCGTCTCAAAAGCATTGTCACTGTAATTTGATGATGATAGACGCTTTCTTCTTTCTTTTTTGTCGATATTTGAGTGACCCTCGTCTGCACTTTCAAAGTCGTCACTATCACTAGAGGGCATTTTAAACTATATAATTAAATGAAACCTAAAGTTAAATAAAATATGTTTCGTAAATTTACTCTACGTGTTGACTGATTCAAGTTTTGTTGATTTGATTGATTGCAAATTGCAATGCGTGTCATGTCATATAATTTTGACTTTGACTTTTAGTTATGGTTTAAATATTATTTGAAATGAATACTAGTCTTTCAGTTGCACATATTCTTTATACGAAACTTATTCTTCATAAGCCTTTTCATTTGCCTTCGGATTTTCTATAATGTTCTTTTAAAACACTTTCAGTAGATTGGACTGTCGAATATTACTTATCGCGTATTTTTTTTTTATACAACAAGAGTGGCAAACAAGCATACGGCCCATCTGATGGGAAGCGGTTACCGCAGCCTATTTACACTCACGATACTGAAGTATCACTTGCGTGTTGCCACTCTGTGTTCGGAGAGTTATAGTGTGTTGGCAGCATAATGGGTTTAATCCCTCTGCTTCCAACATAATGTAACAATCCTCCCCCCTCCCCAAGGAGCTCATTACTGGAAACCTTATTCACCGCGTAGGAACACAACACAAAAAATTGTGTTATTTGGCTACGGACTTCTATAAGGTGGAGGTCCTGCACCAGTCGGGCAGCTCCGAATTCGAACGGGAAATCCGTTATGCCCTACCTCTCTTTATAATAATATTATTTATGTAGACTTAAATCTTCATAATCATCTAAAGACTTCTCCTTTGGTCCATAAATCAAATCTGTTTGAAAATATTTTAAGTGGCTGAAAGACCGGGATTCACGTCACGAACATCACAAAAATGAAATCATCTACATCATTAAAAGAACATTGGTTGAAATTTTATTTAAAAAGTTTTACAGTTACAGAGAAGTAAAGCAAAACAGATTGATCAAATTTTGATAATGAATTCAGTATTAATTTAAATAATGAATTATATAAAAATATAATAATATTAAGTACAGTAACTGTTTAGTTTTACCCTAACAAATTGCAGATATACATAATTATAAATAAACGGTACGTATATCATCTCAATTATGTGCTTTGGCAGACTTACCTACTATATTAACTATGTACTTTTAAAAAGGTATTTATAATACAAGTGCTAAAAGTGTTGTACTTATATATACGTAGATCCTTCATAATTCCAACCTAACTATATATCATTTTAATGTAGGTAGCCTCTTGGACCTGTGCGTTACAACAATGTAGATAAGTACCTATTTGAAGTCTATTTACTCATTCACAAGTGGTAGGTAGGTACAGATAGAACTCACTGGGAGGTAAAGATCCTCCTTATATAATAGTAAGTGGTTCTATAGCGAGGCAACGGACATTAGCTTTTCAAGAAGTTTGTTTTGCTATCTCCTGCTTGTCGTAAAATGCAATTCACGGGGGTTGACGGGTACCCTAGGAGCAAAAGTGGGTTCTTCGAGGGAACTGCCTCGGGACCATACCACTAGTACCTAGTGTGCATCCCTTTCGAAAACCTTTCCCGTAACCTTCTTAAACAGAGGGGCCGGGACTAGCACAGAATGTTGACCACCCCTCTGGTCTTAGTAATATATATATATATATATTTTTCTTTACGACTTTTCTTTACGCCCACATTGGTCACTGTAGTGAGTAATACACACATAGTTTTCGGCCGGACATTTGTTTTAACTAACGTGCTAACGTTATGAATGGCGAGTCCATCGCTGCTTCTCAATCATAAAGTGGAAAGGCTTAAGGATAAGATATACGTATTAGATTTTTTCCGAATGCATGCTGGTTTTCTCGATGTTTTCCGTCACCGTAAAGCTCGTGATGGGACTAATCACTAGCTAATAAATAAGAGATCTGACTTTGTGTTAGGTTCTGTAGGCAGAGGTGTACAGGTAGTCCATCGCCGTAACTCAAGCACGACTATACATACGTGTTTGAATTGCTTCTCAGAAGTTGGTAGGTTTCCTCTCGATGTTTTCGTTCACCGTAAAGCTCTTGGTGTGACTAATCACTGTAATAAAAAGTATTTTACTTCAAATTTTCAATTTATACTGATATTAACATGTTCAACTCAACAAACAAACTCTTCATCATCATCATCATCATCACGCCGAGTCCCTAACGGGGTAGGCAGAGAGTATAGAGCGCCATTTCGGTTCAACTCTTCAGCTTTGTAATATATATATATATATATATATATCTGTTGAGTTATGTTGTGTCAATCCTTTTATACTTGCAGAACAATGTAACGTGCGTTTATCATTTCAATATAATTGCAACACCTATTAAAATAATCTCATCAACATAGTAATACCTTGTAGCTAATCTGTTTGTTACACGATTTGTTCATAGAATGATAGAGCGATTCGCTTGATGGACGTTGATAGACGTTTTTGCTAAATAGATGGAAATATTGCTTCACACATTTCAGGCTTAGGACATTACTTATATCTTTCATACATACATACATATCATCACGCCAAGTCCCTAACGGGGTAGGCAGATAGTATGGAGCGCCAGTTCTCTCTAGACTTACATACCTCTTTCGCTTCGTCCACATTCATCAGTCTCTTCATACGTGCTCGTCGGTTTCGAGTGCTCTTAACGTTCCCGTCCTTGAGAGTCCGATCGATTTGATCCAGGTAGTTGGAACGTGGCCTTCCTCTGCCTTTTCTTGCACACACTTTTGCTTCGTATATCTGTTTCGTCAATCTTTCTTCACTCATCCTTTCTATGTGTCCAAACCAACGTAACATGCCTTTCTTCATCTTTACAATCACGCCCTCATTCACGCCAGTTGATTTGCGAATCTCTTATATCTTATACTTATATCTTCTAATCTAAATACATATTCTCCAAAAAAGCGTGCTTATTCATCCTCTGCCTACCCCTTCAAGGCGATTGTGGTTAGGCGTGAAGATATTTTATCTCATCGGTTTCCAATTGAAGCAGATAAGTAATTTTATGTATAACTTCTTTCTACTCGCGTGTAAGAAGTGACTGATGAATTAGGACAGAGCGAAACAGATCTGCGAGTCTAGGCTACTCTCTGCCAAAAGTATACGCGTGAAGGACTTGGCGTGTTTTTTTATTAGTGATCTGAAATCATCGCCTAAAAAGCCACCTTATCCTAAACTAGACAGACCCCATATATACATGCATTTAATTCAATATATATCACAGTTAGTCAATGTACTCATTTTTTGTAGCGCCTACAGTATGTAATAGGTAATTACCATCGATTTTGCGACCGCAAATAAGTTATTTACAAGGTAACTATAATTAAGGTAAGAAGAAATTGATAGCTTTCTTTACTTACTTATATAAATCATGCATAAATAAAATGCTTTTTAAAATAAAAGGTAAATCTGCAATAGTAAGTAAGTCCACTATCGTATATCGTTGAAGTATATACCTACATACATACGCTGTGGAATGCGCCTTATACATATAGTGGTGCGTCTATACATATTTATACAGCGGTATCGTAAATAGATTGAATGGGTAGGTACGAACTTTTTGCTTACATTGCTCGATAGTTTCGCAGAGTCGAGCACGGCATGAAGCATCACTCAGTCGGTCGGTACATGCAGACCATCGGAGTGTGGCAGTCCACTGTATGTAATGTAAACATTAGGTGGTCGAGGAATGCATTATACAGTAGGTGCTGGTGAATATTATCATGAGCGGTGATAACGTGGCGGCGACTCGGTGGGTTTCAGTCAGCGACGCGGGGTCGCGTGGTGCGGTCGTGTGTATCTCTAGTGTCGGTCGAGTGACGTATAGAATCGCTCCGTGTGTTCGCGCTCGCGTACGCGCCGCATTCCATCGTGGGGGCCCTTCGCCGCCATTGGCTGATCCCGCGTGACGTCACACCTCGTAATGAGGTATTCAACATGGCCGTGTAGCTAGTTCGCGAGTGTGCTTCGTTATTCGTTTGAATGGATTTAATCAGTGAAATATGCCAAGGAGACGAAACGGTGAG
Organism: Drepana arcuata; assembly: GCA_016069955.1. NCBI lineage: Eukaryota > Metazoa > Arthropoda > Insecta > Lepidoptera > Drepanidae > Drepana > Drepana arcuata. The sequence goes on from JACCPG010005319.1 coordinate 57,408, forward strand.
ATACCCTTGCCCGACGGATGGGAATATGCGAGGGACTTTGACGGCAAATTATATTTCATCGACCACAACAGCAGAAAAACGACGTGGATCGACCCGCGAGACAGGTAAGTTTTCCAAAGAGAAGTGTTAACCCGAAAGAGCCCCATGTCAAAACTTCACATTCCATTAGGATTTCGTACGTTCTCTGATTGAATCTGAGTGTTGTGATCGTACTTGTCGACGGAGGAAACATCATAATTAGTCGCGTATGGGATACAAGTGCTAAATACAGTTCTAAAATAGACTAAATCGTGAAAAACAAAGTGTTCGCTCTCGGCGACGGCGTCGCTCTCTACCGGGAACTATGCGCAACAACCTCGATTTCACACGACATTCCACAATTTAGTGACAACAAATGAACTAAACACAAATTATGGTTATCATTTGTTATCCTTTGGAATGCGTATTGTGGTGTGTTGTTTTCGTTTGGTTCATGTTTGGTGAGCGGCACCGTCGGTCCGCGACTAATGAGGCCACGGAACTGGTTCACAGCAATGTTAGTGACTGAACTGGCGCAGAAATAATTCGATGAAGCGTTTATGTGTTAAGGAATGGGTCATGTTGTGTAGATGGTGCGGTCGGAGGTTTCGTAAGGTGCGCGTGTGTGTACGGTGGCGATGCGTGGTGAGCGCGGTGGGAGATGGAATGCAATGCATAGGCAACTCGCACGGTGTGAATGACAGGCCGTAGAATGCGGCCTGGGCCTGCGGCGATGGTCGCGCCTTTCTAAAGCGGCGCACACCTCTCGCCCCTCGCGCGCCGTTGCCTCCTCCACCCCCGCACCAACTTACCGAGCTGCAGGTGCTGCACACATCCCTATTAAATACCGATCATGCCTCTGCTCGTATCTATTTGCCATTCTTGACGGCACCTGCATCATTGTTTTGAAAAAATAACCTTAAATGTTGTACACCTGCAAGAAGACGCATGGCTACGGTTGAGAACGGTCAATTATCACCCTGGTGATGGTAAACAGCGTAACAATTAGCGGTGTTTATACCTGCTGTTGCTAGAGTGAATGTTGCATGTAAGAGCTAGTTACTTTAATGTTGACCTGAATGTGGATAAGCAAAAGAGGTCTCATGTCTAGAGGGAACTGGCGGTCTACTACTTCCAATACCTTCACCGTGAGAGACCAGATGTGATGATATGTACGGTTTACAAACTAGAACTAATAGGTATAAAGAAATCATTATTATACAGTGATGAAATGAACAATTCAACTATTCAAATAAATGTGAATTGATCCCTTTAAACATCTTGTACGTATGACGTATCGAGCAGAGAATGTAGTCTTGCAAGAAAATATTTGCCATGTTGAACTTAACGTAGAGCAAATCCTTACTTATAGCACTAAAAGAAGGAAAGTAATCTTTAGTACACACAAAAATGTGTATTACTTGGAATGGAATAATCCGCCAAAGTTAAGTTGAGAAGGCGCCAGGATTGGTCCCGGTGCATTGACACTACAATAAAATTCGCCACTGACACAGGAAACATAAAGCGGTATTTTTATTAAACCTTTTGGCAAGCTGCATTCCATGCGATCTATATTACAGTAAGATATTCGAGCTCCGACTTGACAAGTTGGCGCACCTAACCATAACGACATTTTACCATAGCGACAAAAGATTTGTTTACTATTCAACGTTATCACACAAGCGCCAATTCTTAAAAATATATACATATGTGTTGTACTTATCTATGTGAAAGTAAACGTGTGGTTAATGCTGTGGAATTTTGTAACTTTATACTGAATTATATGTACATAATATTATCACACTGAGTCCCATACGGGGTTGAAAGTGTAACGCGCAATTTATCTATATTCGTAACGCATCGTTTTCAAATGCTTAGTGGTATGAAAGGTGAATTATGACTGAAACTATAACAGTTCAAAATGAACCTACACTTTATTTGGAGGAGCTGTTGGAGTGGTAGCACCGCGGATGTTACTACCGTCATTCGTCCCGCTAGTATCTAAGTACTTGTGCAAAACGCTCACACAATAAAACGAGTCACTAAGCCAATTTATTAATGCTAAAAATAGCCCGGCCGTCTCGGGCGCATACGTCGCTATTAACCTTATATGTGGAACCTAAACCACTATGAAAAATATGCTCTCCCTTTTTGTCAGCTATATATCTACGATCTGGCGAGTTTCTAGCGTCAGAATACATTTGTTTATATACTAGCTGTGTCCCGCCGATTCACTCGCGTAAAATACCATTTCATTGGTATATTGTTTTTACTAAAATATATCCTTTGTGTTCATCCAGCTAATAAAATCTCTCTCGGTGCCAAATTTCATCAAATCCGTTCAGTAGTTTTGGCGTGAGCAAAAAAGGCGTAGTGGCCTTCAACACAAGCATTGCAAGTTCGAATCCCGACTGTACCAATGACTTTTTCTGAACTTAAAAACAGTTATTAGCCACACCACGAGCATTACGGTGAAAGAAAACATAGAGAGGAAATTTCAATCTAAGGCGTATGTATAATCGTGCTTTAGTAACGATGATGGATATCTCTGGCGAAAAGTGGGTGGGTGGGTACTAATTATACACCTCTGCCTACCCCTCTGGGAACCCTTATGGGAAGGAGTTTTTTCGATAAAGAGGAGCAAACATCTTGACAACTTATCGAATTTCATAGTCGTTATTAGTAGGACCTACCACAAGAATGCCGTCACCGGTCACTTTTTACATGCAGATGTAATCGTCTCATTTTGACGTCGAGAGATCGCTCGCTTATAACTGAACGTTCGCCCTTGAATTTCATATGGCAGAGGGTATATGTACATTTACGGCGCTAAGTACGAACATGAGAGAAGTACTCGTTTGCGAATAAGCGATTTGCGGTCCTGGCATCTCGAGCCAAGTGTGATACTCGATGGGAAGGCATCTTGCAAGCAAGTGACAAACGAAAGATTAATAAAAACTAACTACATAGAAGCATTTAACAGCTAGGTATTAACGCATTGTGAGCCAAGAAACTTATTCATTGTGTCGCTATGCAAGGAAACGGTAAAGACAATGATGTCGTCGATTAATGAGCGAATGGGAAATTGTACCTGGGTTCGCTTCGACGGTGTTTATTACTTTAATTGTATCGATTGAATGCAGTTTCACTGCGCTGTTAGTACATTGTTCGGTTCGCATACCAGAGTGCATGGTATTCCGTTGATGCATAATTCTATGTTACGAGTGAAATCTTCGTTTGAAATCTATTCGTGCCTACACTGGTGCTATAATATGTGAGCAACGCATGTATGCGATGGAATTCCTCAATGCGATTTGCATGCCCTCGGCAGACCAATGCGTCGTGATGGCTAATTTAATATTATTATAATATTGTGTACATACATTGAATGAGAAATAATGTTGCAGTTATGAGTGGAAGCATTCGATCTTTGTATTTTGTGATCTCGCATATAATTTTATGCGTCTCGTTAATTATGTTAATTTGGTCTTTAATATGTATTTTTGTTTAGTTTTAAAAATTAATGCTACCTATAATTTGACTTTCTATGATACAGATCACACTCTCCATTTGATATTCCTGACTGAATCTGATATTTTATGGATTCAATTCATAAAACAGGTATAATTTGGTTAGATATTTTCAGTGTAACGCTGATAGTGTGTAAAGAAGCTAGTCCACAAGATTGTGAAACCCAAGCGTGTGCTTCCCACGCCGTACACAAACTCCTTCAAGCGTAACGCGATGGTAACACCATAGGGGCAAGGCATATTGCTGCGTTTCTCGACTTTAATCGATTGGGCGCTTAATAACTTAGCTAGGCACCTATTTTTTTTATTAGAACAACTTTTCCTAGCATGAACACCAGTTTAGAACATTGCTTGAAGGCTGTATCGCCTTTGAAACTCAAAACTTAGGTTTTCCAATTGCGGTACACTTGAAGCGCATTCTCTTGGAGTTTTTACAAATTACTTCAAATGTCTGTACAAGATTTCATTTATCCGCAAAATGTATATTTCTTAAGCTGGAGTTTCTAATACAGAAGTGTTGAAAACGCTCAAAGCTTATGTATAATTAATGCAAAATATAGGTATAAAAGTTATATAACGATTACAAATGTGTCCGTGGGGTGCGGCACGAGCAGACACAAAATAGCGTAAACATTGTTTATTCTACGCATTCCTCTGAGATAAATATGTCCTTGGCGATTTTATACAGCAGACACGAGTCGACTCCGTGCCGCCGACACCACAAACTTTGCAGATATATTTTAATTCCAACGTTAATACGAATCATTACAGAGTGTACCGATTAAACGAATGAAATTCGGACAAAACATAATCTTGATAGGTTTCAAGCCTTGGTGGCAACACAATGAATGTAAGTTCAAATCCCCCAATTGTACCAATGAGTTCTTTTTAACTGAAGTTCAGTAATTATTCACACGACTTACCTACAGACGTGCCTACAGACGTGCTTGTGAAACGGTGTTGGTTTGCCATATGTCAATGCACCTAAAATATATATCTGGCGAAAAGTGGGTGGGTGATTACTTGGCACCTCTGCCTACCCCTTCGGGGTGTGTCTGTGGGCGTGAAGATGTATTGATATGTACGGTCAAACCACGGAAATGTGTTAACTTAAATAACGTTGTATATTAAACTTGAATAGATGAAATTCATGTGTCTAATGTGACGCCTATATTTCTGCCAATAGAAATTGATGTAAATGAAACCATTACATATATTTTTCGTCATAATAGTGGAAATATGTGTAAAATCACGCATGTTTAAATTATATCTATATAAGTAAGCGATAACGGAGGCGGTGCTCTCGTTTCTAATCAAATTAGCATTCCTCTCTTATCTGCATGCCGTCATTAAGCAGTTGTTTGCGTACTGTTAATAGTAGAAGCGACTTTTCATTGTTATGCACCGTATCTCATAATAAGTTTTTCATAGTAAGGGTTTTACTTCTAACCTTCGAATTGAAGTAATACCCAAGTTTTGAGTAGGTGTTCGTAAAGTCATCGTCGTCACGTTCGATGGTCCGTGAAGCTAGTATAAGTAAACTTGCAAAATAAGGAGTGTCGACATAGTGGGCTTTGGAATGGCTCGGATGGAATTTCTGCGCGTTTGTCCGCCCATGTAGGGAATGTTGATAAAACGGCGATAGTAGCCGGTCATAAAATTGAATAACTATGTGCTTGATTTGCATAAAACTGTTTGATTGCCGTACTAGGACGGTTTTCGTATAAAATGTTGGAGGTTAAAATTCCCTCTCATTAACTGATCATTATTGTATAGAAACCGAACAGAGATCAGTACGACACGGCTTTACCGTTATTTGACTTAAAAACGTCTAATAAAAATTAATATCTTTATTTATTGGCGCATTAATTAATTAAATCTCTTTTAGATGGGAAAGTAATTAACGACGCACTTATTTAGGTGACCATTATCAATATTTTCGTGTTTAGAGCATTGGTCATCTATTATGAATTATTCATATGCAAGAGACTGGAGCCGTGACGGAGGCTGGTGTTATTTAACCCTATAATTGGACGGTACATTTCGGCATAATACTTTATAGGATATAACTCATAGCGGCATAACTCTGGGGCCTTGGGGTCCTGAGACTCACCATCTTTTTAAAGGGGTCTCGCGCCTTCTAGTCGAGACCTCTCGTGACGGGCGGGCTGAAACATATCTCGCTCAGAGAAACAGCATTGCTATCCAGCGTGACAATACTGCTAGTCTTCTTGGCACGTTGCCTCGGGATACCGATTTGGGACAAATATTTTATCTGTTTCAACTCTTCTTTATTGGATTAAGTTTTCCTAAGGCAGATTCAATTCTGTGAACGCTTCAATGTGCGTCCATAAACGGATACTCGGACGCGATCTGGTACAAATCCTTGATTTTGAATAAATTCTTGACGACCTGAAGTTTGGGTGTGGGCGAATATGGCGCTTTAAGAAACAATATCTCCGTCGTCTATGTACCTTGTGGCGTCGTAATACTTAGCGATTTGTTATTGTCAATTTATTACCTGCTCGGTATGCGAAATCACCTGCATTTCTGAATTTGGTATTTTAAAGCGTATTTGTCTATTTGTGTCAGCAGGTTTTGGTTTAATGTAGAAACGTGTAATATTAATTCGCTAGAAATAATACAGTCTATGGAATTATATTAAATAGTGCTCGTCAATGCCAGTAATATAAAGCTCCGCGTAAAACCTGCGGGAAAATAATATGTTCTTGTATTTCAAGAACTCGTTTCACACTTCTGATGTGTATGTATTACTTTTACTTCAGCAAGTACACGTAATACCCAATCTTATATATTACTGTGAAAATCGCTAGCATACTTGGAAGTTGGCTCCGTAGTCATTCACGAAACAATGGAGTGAGGAATTTCGTTCCTCAACAAACATTGTGAGGAACGCGCCCTCCATTCATTCGAAGAGTGGTTTGATATCCTCAATGTTGCACTTTCAGCTCAAGTCTTATAATAAAGCAATGCGAATGGAGCCGCCAAGGTGCCTAATGTTTGACTTTCTACCGCTGGGAAAGTATCATTTGTGCACTCGTCAAGTTGCTAGTACTTAGCCTATAGCAACATTTCTGCCATAGTTTAGCTTCGATGGCGATATAACTAACTACATAGATAACATTATAAATGGCTAAATAATGAGAAGTTATATTCAAACGTTCACTGATATCTTTTTGGACGTGTATTATTTTAATTAGAATAACGACGACACCTACGAATTTTTGCTGAACTTAAGCAGAGTGATTAGTCAAACCAAGAGTTTTACAGTGTAGGAAAATATCGAGAGGAAACCTGCATACGTTTGAGAAGAAATTCAAAGACGTATGGACGATATTTATGTATAAGGCATGCTTGAGAAACGGCGATTGACTCGCTATCAGTCACGTTGGCACCTAAAATATATCTCCGGCGAAAAGTGAGCGTTACTACACAGCTACCCCTTCCGGGGACCCTTCTAAGAAGGCGTGCAGATATAAGTAAATTAAATTTGCGCCGCGAACTGAATGCTTAACATAACTGCTATTGTGAAACACCAGTCACTATTTTAATAGTAGCCCATTGCCGTTAAAAAGCACATCCATAACGTCTGGTGCGGATAATGAGAACGGTCTTCATAAAACCAGATGATCGTTTACGTAAGTGAAGATTTTACAATATTTTAAGCTATTTAAAAAGGAGTGCAATATCAATTAGAAATGTAGAAACCTGAGTATTGAGGCGGTATTACAGGGAGATGTGGAGCAATTCGTAATTCCTTGGACGTTGTTAGACTAGTATCGTATAATGTTTGTGAGCGTTTCGTGATACTCATGGTAGTATGTCGCACGCGCCGGCTGCCGGCGTGACGAAGGCGGTTGGTATGTAGCGTGATTCAAACGGAAACCCTATATATTGAGTGCTTATGCAACTCGCTGCTCGTCAGATCGACAGACGGCGCTATATTCAATGTCTGGCAATAACACACATGGATTGCTTTATAAAACTAAGAGTCAGTATAGGAAATATGGACATTAATGACATACATTTCATAGTTAGAGTGCAACTCGCCTGGAGTTAAGCAGTTTTCGTAATCTAAAGGCGTTTACAATTCGGATATTACTTGCCCCTTTATACAAAGTAAGAGCAGTGCTATTTGTCTGTGATATGAGGTCCAACGCGAGATAACAATGACAATCGTGGACTTTAAAATTTTTAAAATAAAGCGACGAGTAAGTTTTATTATTCAGTTCGAAGCGCATAACTAATGTGTATAAATTCTCCAATCCCAAGAGTAGCATGAGACCTTGGTGGCGTGACGTGACGCGCGACTCAAATACAGTTCACATATTAGGTGTTGGAATGTCGTTTGTCAATGATCGGATGACGAGTGACGTCAGGGCATTATAAATGCTTGAACGTCGACTATAAAATGACCACTTTCGAACGATCGCCACAGCAATTTTGGGAATAAATACGGCGATCGATTATGACTTGACACTCCGGGAATGTTTACTTAATTGTGGTTACTTTAATGCACGCTTCGATACAGATACGAATTTTTATAAGTATTCAAGTAGGTTTTGGATCATCCGGTCGGCATGCTTCGTCGAATCCATTGCAAGTTATGTTCAATTTGTTTATTACTGCTATGGAGCAATGTGTCAGACAATCGGAATGCGAGAGGAAATCACGTTGACCCTTAAAGCGACTCCTTTTTTGGACAACGGAAAGTGTAATCTTCCTGTCTATGGGTTCGTGCTGTTCGACCAGGGCATTCAAGTACATTTAAAATTGTATTGACTAAAATGACACAAGTCAAAAGCCAGTATTTTTGCCTATAACTTTGTAAGCAAATTCATCTGGCATTACGACCCTTTACCGTGTCTATTGACACAGTTATAGATGACAGATAATTGAACTGAGAGCTACAATCAGAGTGGAGCATTGCCCCGCATGGTGAAAACGAGTAAAAAATACCCAGATTGTTCCGAAGCCCGATGGAATGTGCATTAAACGGGCCATCCGGATTAAAATATTTCCCTGGCGGTATTTATAGAGCATTAGTAGGTGTGCGTGCCTGTCTGTCGGTCGGTCGATATGTGTGAGACAGCGTGGCACCGCCTCCGTCCAGACGTACACCAAGTTTGTCGTAATCCAGGGTTTGGTCATCGTGCTTGCGAAAATTTATTAGAAAGTGAATCGTACGCCTAAGTCGTGCACGTTTCATACGGAACTGTATTTATGCTGAGCACTGTTGGGTTGACATAAATATAACGTGATTGTGGTATGCTAATGGCTTTGAAGACGCCACAGCTGAATAATTTTTGAAACCAGTTTTTTTACGATATCGGTAGTATTTGCAATTGAACCCGCGGTATCAGGCGTGAAATCTGCAGAAGCATGTAACTAAATAGTCCAAAGCGGGCGGCAACCTTCGTGTTTCTATTTGTGGACGGCGTCGGATGGTACATTGGCCTTCTGCCGCGCTATTTTCCAATAAGACCGAGATGCACTGACATATCATACGACACAAACGCGCTCGGCTTTATACGACTCCATTAACCGACTTTAATTAAACACACCCAATTATTCATATCTCGAATGGATCCTCCCATCTCAAATAAAGAATATTAACCAAACAGATTTAAAACTATATATAATACAATTTTGAAGTTTACAATGCTCTTTAATAAAGATTCTAGAATTAAACTTTGAACGCTAAGCTGACTTTTGACTTTGGTTTGAGTATGAGATGATCAAGTTAGCTAGTTGCAAGCATGGTATCGTCACGATTCAAATGGCATTCGATAGATGGCGTTGTCATTGTAAAATGGTATTTCATTCTTATACCAAAATTGCACAAATATTTTATTAATTTCGATGTAGATTAGACTAAACTATTTTATATTAAATTATAATATAAAAGTAATACAATATATTTTTCATGGTTCTTTTTTTGCATACACTGAAAAGACGATCTTTGAAGAAATATTATACTAATAAGACACGGAACTTTACTTAAATTGACATACGAATGGGCATAGAAGGTCTGACTTAAGTAGACGAGATTTGACAACGGTCTTTAAAAAAGCATGTTGGACTATTACTAAGCCAAGATATCGTATCGAGAACCACTATGAAACGAGAGTCAAAAGCGCATTATTTGTAAATAGATAATAGTACCTATCACCCATAAAAATATACCTTATAGTATATAAACTGATTGGAGCTATAGCTGCGTATGTGTGTACCCATGTGTATGGGACGCAGTAGTATGCGGCTAGGGATTCCGTGACACGGGTCACCGTTTCCAAGAACTCGACTCGTCTTGACGTCCCGCTGACAGGACTGGTTTTGCTGTTCCACCACGAAGCAACATTGTACAGACTAACAGTCCTGCTCTCTCTTACGTGTAATGTCATATTGTCTCTTTCCCTCCCCGATGCATTGGATGCGCACACGCACGCGCCCTCTATCCCCCTCACCTCGATAAGAGTGATCGTGTTTTGAAATGGACGCCGCATTCGGTAGCCGTGCGGAAGAGCCAACTAATACCCATTGACGATTGCACCCTTTTTATTTCGGAGCAGTTCACATATGAATCACATTAAAAGTATCTAATCGTTTTGTTGATTATGTTAATAATTCCACATTAAAATAATTCTGGTTTTAAATTCGCTCCAAACTTGTTTCCCAAAATTCACAGCCTAGTTTGAGAAATATAGTGACGACTGACATGCGAATTCGACTACACATAAAACTACAGCTTACTGTAAAACCACATACAAACGGTAAACGACTATCACGCAAATATCAAAAAGCGTCGATTTCAAAAGCTGCACGTACACCAAACTGGACATAAATGTGGCCAATTAACTGAGGAATCTTATTTAATAACCAACTACCGTATAAATGCCAAATTAAATGCACGAAAACCGTTAAGTGGGATGCGTATGAGACGCGGTTCATTTCGTCACCATCGGAAATCGTCGGTCGGCTTTTTGTTACTGGACTGGTCTTGACTGTGAATCATGGTCGAAACTTGTATCAAGTGGAGCAGGCCATGGCGCCGGCGTACCACGCCCAGGGCCCGGCTCCCGGGCGCCCGCATCGCCTCTCATTAATTATTCTCCGCAACTACCTTTATTATCTGCGCGCCTAGTACTTGCATCTACATACACCTGCTTTTTGTTCGATTGCTATTATATTTACAATGTATTTGGCCATTATCGTCTTCGTGATAAACGACTTCTTTAATGCAAGCGAGAAATGCTGGGGCATAGTAATTACGATGCGCGCTGCAGATATGTTCTAGTGCCTGAGCGTGCGTTTCATATTAACTTTGCCTTATGATAAAGGCTCAGACATTTTTATTTTTACTTTTACTTACGGCTATAATGTTATCACCGTTTGCTTTAGCATGCCTTAAATATTTATTTCTCCTGTTTCAGATACACAAAGCCTCAGTCATTCGCGGATTGTATCGGCAATGAGTTGCCACTCGGATGGGAAGAGGCCTATGATCCACAGATCGGCCCTTACTATATCAACCATGTCAATCGTGAGTTACTTTACTTAACTAAATACATATACGTACATTAATGCCAACACGAAATGGGCAAAGAGAGTAGAGCGCCAGTTCTCTCTAGCCTTTAGACCTCTCGATTCATCCACATTCATCAGTCTCTTCATACATGTTTGCTGGTTTCGAGTACTCTTATAATTAGTAATACTGAATCCTTACCACCGGTACCTTAGACCCTGATCCCAATTCTGATGGACCCCTATTTCTTATATATCAATATCAATGTCTTTTTATCTAATATTTAAAAAAATATTTTCAAGAAATTAATTAACTGGTGGAATTAATATAAAATCACATAATTAGACGTCGTGTCCTAACATCTTTATTATTCTGAATTAAATTGCCTAGTGGACTTGTCATAAGGTTTCAAGATACATGCTTTTTATATGAGGATCCTGCTGAGCAATTTAAATGAATAATGACCTGTGTCGCTTAGAGCCTATTTATTTATACCAAAGATTATTCAGTTTCACGTGAAAAATACGCTACGCGGGGGGCTTGCCAACCACTCTGTGGTTTTAGTTATACTCCATGCATTATGGAACAGTTTGATTCATGTATAGTTTCTACAATGTCTGCTATATTGGATTCAAGTTTTCAAATGGCATCGCGTTGTATTTAATTGCAGAATATTTTCTGAAGTCAATATTACCTATTTTGTATTTAAAGAGTGCTTATAGTAATAAATTTAAGAAGTGGGCTTATGTCTGCGTCTTTGATAGAATTTCTGTCATTGGCTTCTGTCCAGGGCAATCTCTTTGACCTCTCTATAGGAGATACTTTTCTACCTATTAAGACCTAATAAAGATTAATAATCCCCCTGTATTTGCTTGAAATTGCTTGTTCAATCAGAAATCATACGCCAATCCAAGATCCAAGTTTTCTCACGTGTAAATGGTGCCTATATGAACGTACAGACAGACTTTTATTGTATTTAAAAAGATTGCGTTAAAACATAATCCTTAGATTTGCTATTCACAATCTCGCTGCGACGGCATTATATATTCTAAGCAAATTCCACATAAGAGCGATGTACATCTAGCTCATTTTCTTTCACCGCTTTAATAATTCAAGTGGCGTTTCTAGATTGTTAAGTTAAATCCTAAGTACATATGGCGTATATATAAATAAATCGTGTTATGGATGGAATGCCTACATATCGCTTGTTTAAGCAAAGGCTTCTCGGCCGGTGTTGAATTGATTAAATGCCCGTGCATTCTGTCCAGTTGCTACTGAGTTGAGCTTAAATATTCCTACGTGCCAAAGAGGATTTTCGAGTTTTATTGTCTATTAGTTTATGCAATATATGCTACGGCCACCTCTTGAAGTAGGTATGTTTATGTATTAATAATAATTCCATTAACTAGATCTGTATCATCCGCTAAGATTTATCATTCGTTTGAGTTCAAGAACTGCTGATCTTGTCAAGAAAATTTGTTTTATAATAATAACTTTAGGCCTCCCAAGGTTTATTCAGAGGTGAGTAGTACACCCACTTTCACAACAGATATATTTTAGGTGCCCACGTTACAAATGGCGAGTCCATCGCCGTTTCTCAAGCTCCATTCTACAATACGTCTGAATTTCTTTTCAAACGTATGCCGGTTTCCTCTCCATGTTTTCCTCCACAATAAAGCTCGTGGTGTGACTAATCACCATAACCATTTAAAGTATGCATTATAAAACACTAGAGATCTTTATGATCTACTAAGCCTTATCATTCGTATAAGTACAAGAACCGCTAGTCTAACGAGTATGTTGTGTTGATGTAGACTCTTAAATTTCTCGTTCACCCTTTGACCTTTCAAAGCGCCGTTATTCGACTATCACATGATAGCTTCCAGACTATCAGATCCCTGTTATAAGTTTAATTAGTCACGTTGCAGGATGTTGGGATACGATATCATATGGACCTCTGAATGAACCTAGAGGTTAGCTAACGCTAGGATCTGGGGTTAGTGCAGAATATCTAATTAAGTCTAGGGTTTTAGACTTGACGTTGAATGTCGCTGATTTTAAAAGATTTAATCTTTGTAACTATCTTTTGTGAAAAATTTATTTAAATATATAGTACTAGCTTATGCCCGCGGCTTCGCCCGCGTGGAGTTCGAAAAAGTAGCTTATGTATTTTCCTGCTAGAATCAGCCGCTTTGCTGTGAAAGAGCATAAATACTTTATAATATTAGAACTTTGAATTTTCGAGATAAATAAATAAAGTTGCCTATGTCCTATTCCTAGGTATAAGCCATCACGATTTCAACTTTCAGCCAAATCGGCTCAGCCGTTTTGCCGTGAAAGAACCGCAAGCATCCAAACTTACAAAATTTCACATTTATAATATTTGTAAGATAGTAAGCTTATATAAAGTTATAAAAATGCATAGTTTGTTTGTTTGAACGCACTAATCACAGAAACGGTTGATTATTGAGGGAGGCTGTAGGGTATAAATGTCATCATGCAATTACCTAAGGGAGCTGAACATTTAATTCCAATTCAGGTGAAACATTGGGACAGTTACTTCTCTGTATATGAACATTTTAATTCGTGCACAGCATTCGGACACAGTTCGTTCTCTATAAATGGCTCTAGTTTTGTGGTTCAAGCAGATACCTGTGAAGTTAAGTTTCCAGGATCAAAACGTTTTGTTTTATTATTGTTTTACTATAAGTATCTTGATGACCACATTCTTGTCAGAAAGGAAAATAATTCTTGAAATCTGCATACGCCTGAAAATTCAAAGACGCATACGAAGTGAATTTCCCGTTGTAGTTCATGTCAAGTAACGTACAATTCTAGTTCCTACTTCAAGTAAATTGTGACTTGGCATTTATGCTCGGGGAGATAGGGCACTGCCTACAACTACTACGACTTCACGACGACCTGGGTAGGCAGCAGTCTATCCGGGTAGTCGTGAAGGTTTGCGACAACAGTTAACCATTATCATACCACGAGTAAATGATAAATTACAAATCGACACGCGACATTTTACTCAAAACGTCAACGGATAGCGATCTAGTGCGGAAACTTCGAAATGTGATAAATATTAAAGCCTTTATCGAACAGATCTACAAAGATGTTGAGATACGCTGGGTGGTCTGTGGAAAAAAGTAGAGACTGGCGGAAAAGCAGTGGATGTACTTATAAATAATGTATAGGCGTGCGTCGTGCGAAAACAAACGCTCGTTTCTGAACCGTTAGCGTTACCATAGAGTAGACGATTGGCGTTCTTGCCTGTACATACATATGAAAAAGAATTCGCTGTTGCCTATGTTTTGTTTGTATTTTTATCTATTATTATCTATTATCTGTTCTGGCACTCTGTTTGCCTACTCCGTGTGGCGTGGAGCTAATCTGTCCTGGCCTGGTAGTGTCTACTCGATTTTGATTTTTATTTGGAAATGTAAAATAATCTACGTTTAATAAGTGTCCTTAGGCTACAACTATATAATACTAGATCGTATGTTGTTGCTGTGTCCTACGGCAAAGCCAGCGGAAAAATATTTCACTGGTATTTTCACGTATTTTTTTGCTGTAATAGAATGTATATGTTAACCCAGCTACTACAAACCTCTGCCATCCCCTTTGGGGACCCTTATGGGAAGACGTGATCATATATTAATACTTTTCTGCCTCTTGGGTCAAATTTCGTCCACATGTTATTTTCAGCAAAGATTCCAGAAAAAAGATCTGCTAGCACAATACAAATTTACTCTGATGAAATTGCGACATAGCTAGTCTGTACTATGCTCACTTGGTCTTCAATATTGTCCATGTGTGGAGCTTTAAAATAAATTAAGTTCCCACTTCGCGTAGGTAGGGTGTCCGCGACGTACACAACATTTATTGAGTTTTTGCCTTGTACGGACGGCGTTCGATCGCAATTACAGCTGAATTATTTCGACGTTTCATATTACGCGAGACAGCGACCAGATTTACAGTCTAAGTTCTGTTGGTTGGACTACTTAGGACTATAGCAAAGGTGGACGATGCGATTTAAAAAAAAATAAAAGAAATACAATGTTACGATTAATCCGTACACTACAGGCATGAAACCCTAATCTAGGTAACTTTACCAATATTAACAGAATAGGATAGAATAAGAGCCGTGGTGGCCGAGTGGTGGGTTCATCTAATGTTATAAGTAAGTAGGTACAAAACATAAAAAATAACAAAATTAAAAAATAAAATCACTAATTTGTGAGGTTGTTTGAATTTACTCAATCACGGACAGCTGAACGGAATTGAACGAAATACAATTCAATGTGCAGAAGAAAATATTTACGACCGTTTGTAATGGATAAATAAAAAACTAAATAACTGTTTTTTTTTCTATATTTTACAGCTTTGGAAAGCTACATTATTCCGAAGTAACATAATCCATATTTTTTAAACAATAACTATATATAGATGAATGATATAACTGTGAGTTGAATACCCGGTTTGGTTTACCCGTACTTATTTATCAGTAGCCCCTAGAAGGTATGCAAACGATCATACGGGAAGGCTCTAACTACCTTGAGTTGAGATTAATCGCTGCACTAACAATTATATTATACCTATCGTAAAAACAGGTGTTTTAATAGCGCAGCGTAAGAACATTCTACCTTCCTATTCTACCTTTTGTAGAGGGTGACCACTAGTTTAGTAATTATAACCGGGATTTTTAATTCATAACTTTTTATAGTACACATTTATCACAAACCAACGATGGTAACCAGGAACAGTAGTAGGATGTGTTTTTCTATACAAATGACGTGGCAAACAAGCATGCCGTCCGTCTGATGGTAAGCGGTTATCACGACGCTTGCAACATCAGGGTATGTTCTTTGTCGATCCATAGGGTCTCTAGACGCGATTGCTATTCGTGCTGAGGCCTAACGACATATATACATAGTTCGTTCGTTCTCTTCTGCCAGTACATTTCTGACGAAGTTCTGGAAACAGTAGTATGTACCTACTGTGACAACACACAGCAATGCTATTTGTTGCTGTTGCTGTTCATGCTGACTGGGCCTAACGGCATATTTACATAGCTCGTTCGTTTGTTCGTTTTCTTCTGCCAGTACAGCTCTTAACAGTCTGGAAACAGTACCTACTGTGATAAGACATTCGTAGAGCAAAGCTATCTGTACCATCAAATGTTTTGCTAACATCTTGAATGGCTTACTTCAGATACATTTTTCGTAACATAGAAACGCTATCTAGAACATTTAGCTATCGCATAAGGCAAAGTTAACAGTACTTCTCTCCAGTGTCCACCTGACTACGTTGTATAATTAGAACTATGCATGGCAGTACATTTAATGAGATACAATCACCATTGATAAATACATGTGTGTACATTACAAATTACCCCTATTTAAATTACTAATGTCGCATCCAACAGCGAGTGAATTAGGTAATTACTTAGTGCAACCTGTTCCTTTACCTATGTGCCTAAGGGCTTGTCCATTTATCACGTGAATTTACGCGATGTTTTTAAGTGCTATGATACTTTTTTTTACAGTTTCGTTCGAAGACAGTCTTCTTTTAGGGTCTCGTCCATTTATCACGTGAATTTACGCAAAAGAAGTGGTCTCTGCCTACCCCTACGGGAAAGAGGCGTGGTTATATGTATGTATGTATGTATGTATGTATTTACGCGAAATACCTACGCGTTGAATAACTTTTTTTTTTCTATTACCTGAATGTCCTGGGGGCGTTTTTTTTATACTACACGAGTGGCAAACGAGCATGCCGTCCACCTAAGGTTAAGCGGTTACAAATTATAGACCCGGGTTGTTATTCCTGCAACCCGTGACCCCCTTGACTAGTACATAATTGGTGGGGCGCTTTTTCGTAGATGACACTATCTATATATCCCTTTTAAAGTCTTAGATAATGATGGCAATAGCATGACACGGTAACGTCCCTGGTGTCTTGCCCTTGATGAACTAGAAGTCAATAACCCCGTTGAGCCAGTACAGTAGGAATGTAATATAACCCTTAAAAGGCGATAAGGCTAGGCTTTCAGGACTTACGGCTAGAATTTACATGCAACTAACATTTAGGGCGATTTCTAGACGTTTATTGGAAGTTACACTGCGATGGATGGGCCGGACGGACTCCTAGTTAGGATAGAGCTTAAAAGTATATTTATACAATTTAACATGTTTATTTATTAGCCCTGGTGGCCGAGTGGTTGAAGTAGTTGCCTGCAACACAAAGATTCGAATTCAAATAACGACTGTACCAATGAGTTTTCTGAACTTAAGTACAGTGATTAGTTACACCACGAGCCTTACAGTGAAGGAAAACATCGAAATTTAAAGGTGTTATGTATATAGTCGTGCTTGAGTAACAGCGACAGAATCGCCATCTGTCACGTTAGCATAACATGTATGGTTTCCTCTCGTTACTGTCAGTTACATCACTGTACTGTTCAGACATTCATTGGAATACTCCTGCGTGCCAACAATTTAGGGGAAGCAGGTTTTATAAATAATTTCTTATGAAATGTGCATGCTGACGAAAAGAGTGTCATTATTGTAATAATAACTGAGATATGCTAGGTATCCAGAGTTCCCGGTTATGACAATTCTTAGTGACAGGTTCAGATCGGACAAACCAGTTGTAGTCATCATAAAAGAAACTAAACTGTAAAACGATGAAACACGTTAATTCGTATCTGAGACCGTGCAGAAACTTCACGCACATCTTAAATAAGTCTACATGAGGCGGTATGCAAATGCTTCTCCGTCCGTTTATGGAGCTATTCTATGGTGTGTTTACGCGTGTAGATTCAAAGATAGCTGCTCAAAGTCTGTGCTTAATATAGCTGATATTATCTGTACTTTGCTAATTAAGATAGCATCCATAAACCTGCTTTGAGTTAAACGTCATGTTGACGTTTAGTGTGTGGGATCTTTTGCTTGACTACTTTTCTGTTTACACGTCTGTTTCTTGAACTACTGTGAGAAACAAGCTTTCAACCCGCCTGATGGCAAGCGGTTACCGTAGACTACTGGCCCTGGTGTCATTCGTGTGTTGTCAATTTAATTTTGGGTGGAGTTGTGAGCATCAGCGTAAGGGCAAATAGGTCTTGCAACTGCCTGTACAGTCATTCGGTTTGGAAACCTTACTCGACGTAACAACACTAGGGTCACTATCTAGAAGTAGTGCCATCTGGCTATGGCCTTCTTTAAGGTATTGTACCAGTCGAACAACACTGGACGTGAGATCTTTTGTGCTCTACATCTCAAATATGCTGCTCAAATCACGTGATCCATTTCAAGACAATGTTAAACGTAAATTTAAAAAATATTTTAATAGTAACTTATGTATGCCGGATGTAATATGTTAGGGTATTAGGTTTGTTATTAATTATTTTTTTACTTTTTTTTATTATGCATCTCTTACTTTTATTAAACACTAGCTTATGCCCGCGGCTTCGCCCGCGTGGAAAGAGCAACATACATATTTTTGCCTTTATAATATTAGAGCTTTGAATCTTTCGGGATTCAAATGTAGCCTATGTCTTAATCCTGGGTATAAGCCATCACCATAAAAAATATCAGTAAACCGGCTTTTTTTTTCAATGAAAAGTGTTACTGTGTTACTTCTTATACCTCCAGGAATATGTGTACAAACTTTCATGATAATCGGTTATGTAGTTTTTACGTGAAAGCGTAACAAACAAACTTACATTCACATTTATAATATAAGTAAGGATGTTTAATTATTTACTTCTACATGCAGGATGTAGCATAACACAAACCTTGGTTTTCTAATGCTACCTTAGCATTGTATTTTAGAGTAAATTTATTTATATCCTTACCCTGTCTCACTAGAATCCCAAAAGGGGTAGGCAGAGGTGTATAGGCAGTACCCACACACCCACTTTCATTGTATTTATTATTAATGCTTGTATGATAATAAAGGAAAAAAGAACCAGTTACATTTGTCAGTGTAAAAGCCTTCTTTAAAAATAACTACAGACAGTGTGTCAGTTATTTTTAAAGAAGGCATTTATATACATTTATATAAAAGAGTTCTAACTATTTTTTTCGTTACGGTCGATATATAACTGTATGTATTGTACGAGTGTTTACGTCTGTATTTAGCAAAGGGATTGTTTTGTTCCTCGTTTCCAAGTATTGAGATTGTATCTTGATATCTCTCATTCAAATAACACGTCTCTTAGTTTGTTTTGAGATAAGGAGCTAAAATAATGTGTGTATTTTGTTTGGCTGAGACCTAGTTTTGTTTTAATGGACAATGTTTCATATGTACATACGCATTATGGAGTACAATGTTTCAACATACAACTATTGCGTTTATAAACGATACTTGGGATAAGAGAACCGGGAACCTATATTTAGGGGGCGTCCATTAATTACGTGTGACACATCACACCCTACAACCCTGTACACGTGTTGGATTATTGAGAAAAAAACACTACATTTTCTATTACTTATACATATCGAAAACTAGCAAAGGCAGTATTTGTGAATATTTACGTAATTTAAAATCACAATCATAAGTATTAAACAAAAGTTTAGAAACATTTATACTAATCTGTTCATTCTAGAAATTTTTCACTACACTACACCGTTTTCTGCTAGAAAAAAAACTACGTGATATTTGCTAACATGACTCGACCTGTTCGTACGCTGTAGGATATCTGTATCAACTCATTTTCTCGCTCAATGGCTATGAGTCGACAAAACTACGAAGGCAAGAAAAAATATACGTTTTTTATTAATTATCATGAATACATATCATGTAATTCTGCTAAGACCCACCCTTTTATCATGAGAATAATAATCATATTTTTCTCAATTCAATACCAAGTACAATCTTGGCTCATCCATTTCATAAATTATTTTTAGCATCCATGGCTGTTATCGGGCTATGCAATCTCCCCTCAAACCTATTTTCTGCATACGCCTTTCATATTATAACTCTTCACACCAACTAGTTTTTTTTTATGTTTTTTGAGGTATTCTCTATTCTACGGGAATTGTTAAGGCATTTCGCAGCTTTCCTTTTTAAGAATACCCATGTTCTTACTTAATATAATAAATCTGGTTTTAAAGTATCCCCACGCCTTCCCATAAGGGTCTCCGAAGGGATAGGCAGAGGTGTATAGGTAATACCCATACACCCACTTTCCGTCAGAGATATATTTTAGGTGTCAACGTGACAGAAGCACGACTATACATACGCCTTTGACGATTACTTCTCAGACGTATGCAGGTTTCCTCTCGATGTATTCCTCCCATAAGTTTATACAATTACCAAACTGTTATAATCGTATTAATATTATACATGTGATAGTTTGGGAGGATGTTGGCATGTTTGTTACGTATGAAATTTGGCACAGATATAAATTATTAAGTGGACTAAAACATAGGATAGTATTCTATGATATATATAACTATATGGATAACTTATGGGATTCAAAAAACCGCGCGGTACAACTAGTCTGTCATAAATAAATTCCATTGTGTCATAACACCAAGACTGTGCTTTTAATATCGCCCTACACTTGAATTCTAATGTTATGGTTCCGTGTGTGTGTGGCCAAATGTTTATTTCAAAGGCGGTTTCTTCAATATGTATATGTATTTATGGTACTGTCATGTGCCGCATGCTCAACTCTACTGCGATATTGTTTATTATTGGTTTTCGACAGTGCCCCTTTGAATGCTTAAGTGAGACGTGACTGAATATAAATGTTTACTAAAGAAAGTGTTGCTTACATTTTTGGTAATGTTGCAGCTAAATTAAAAATCGAACTTGGTCCTTGCGCTAAACAGGCTTGCTTACCGCCTGGACCATAGTAACATCAAGGTTATTTTATAACACTCGTTGAAGAACTCTATGCTGTAAGAAGTTATTTAACTGTATGTAATAGAGTCCAGTTAAATAGACGTAAATTGAGTAGGTAATAATTAATATTAATACTTAACATTTAATAACAATTCATTACACTATGTAAATGTGCTTAGTTAGTAATGTTATTAGCTTTTAAATATATAATATATTCTTAGCAACATAGTACCTAACTGTACCTGTGGAATTGAGTACCTACCATCTTAAACCCTTTGTTTTCGAAAAAAATGTTTTTATTGTATGAATTTTGGGACATAGATAAATGATTAAGCCGATGTACAAAATTCGATACAGTTTTATTCCAGAAAAAAAATACCAACGGAATCCTAAAACCTTGAATTTTTACTTGAAACCTTGGGTCAATCGTAGTTAGTCAGTCAATAAGTCCCAAAAATCTGATTCCGGTTTAATTTGATCGCCATAAT
This sequence comes from Drepana arcuata, assembly GCA_016069955.1. Classification (NCBI taxonomy): domain Eukaryota; kingdom Metazoa; phylum Arthropoda; class Insecta; order Lepidoptera; family Drepanidae; genus Drepana; species Drepana arcuata. The sequence continues at coordinate 78,845 of JACCPG010005319.1, forward strand.
GTAAGTTTAAAATACCAACATTTTGCTAGACGACCGCGCGATATTGTTTCACTAATCTGATTTAAGTGAGTAACAATCATCTCGGAATCGTCTCGGCCTTGCTGCTTCAGAATTGAGTATAATAATTGAAAGATCACTGGTACTTTGGATGTCACGCGGTCTGCGAGTGTCGGTATGCAGCTGCCGATGACTGACTCTATCATTGGTTACGTACACAGGAATAGGCCTTAATGGGGTCAAGTTTGTTGATCATTTACTCTGTTGTTGTAAAAAAAACTACCTCTCAATAGACTCAAGATTTCTGATCTGTGTCATGATTTTTATTGACGAAAGATTCAGGGCCAGTGTTTGTAAAAAATGTGGATTGTAGGTGGCGAAGGCCGTAGTGGTTTAGTAGAAGTGCTCATGTCTTCGTTATCTTCAACGGGATTAATCAAATAAGGTCGGGACGCGTTATAAGTCTGATTTTATATGCGAAGTCATTGTTAAAATTTTCACGTTTATCAGTGAAATTAAATCTGCTTTTATCGTATTTCTTTTTGGTTAATTTCCTTTTGGATAAGTACTACTTATTTTTATTCTATATAAAAAATATTAGACTATTTTCTATATTAAAATGGAGATATATTACAAAGAGGCAGCCTGATTGTTTGAACGCGCTAGCTCACGAACTACTAAGCCGATTTCATTTTTTTTCGATAGACCGTTTAGTAACTAAGAGTAGATTGACAAATGTAACGCGAATGGAACCGTTGATCACAGCCAGTCTTTAAATATAATTTAGTTCCCCGGTAGTATAATGATTAATTTTTTAACGCATATAATGGATTGATTGAATAAGTGAATCGAGACTTGGGTTTTGACATATGCCAACATTTCCGTTCAGTCTTTATTGACAGACATCTTGTACAATTTTTTTTACCACTTAAATGGCAAGTCAACAACGTCTGTCACGCGGTCTACGAGTGTTGCCATGCAGCTGGTGAATGCTGCTCTATGATTGGTTCTGTGACCAGGAGTAGCAATGTACTATGTAGTATTAATGGGGTCAAGTTTGTTATTTAGTGCTCACTTGTGGAGCGTATTGAGAAAGCTCATGTTTCATAACAGCGACAGTTTAACATCGGTTATCGCCATAAGGTTATTCATATGCTACGCCCTTACCGACCTTCGCAATTCTTAAGCTCACTGTGAACTATATAATACATATTTTGTGCCGTTATATAAAAACCGTGGTGGCCCATTGGTTCGAGTAGTTGCCTTCTCTGGCAGAGTGGTTTAGTAGTTAAATACTGTCTACCCTTGTGGGAAGGCGTGGGGATATATATTATATAAAAAATATGCGTATAATAGATTTAATAATTTTAATCGCACTGAAAAATCATATTAATTGGCGCGTATCTTAAACTATCATTATACACTATCATTATCACTATCACTATCACTATATCACATCGCATGCCGTCGTTATCGGTCCAACGGCTGTTATCCGATAATCACCGCAACTGTATCGCATATTTCAACGATGACTACATAGTATTGTACACACCTATTAATCGTTATTTCCTGTAAATACCTATCGTAACGAAACAACGAATGATAACGATGTCGAGGCAATGGTGATGTTGATCCTACAGTGAAGGGTGATCGAATATTATTGTTGCTATATGGTTTGCAGCCTCGTAGGATAGAGGAGGAGGTGTGAATGAACACTTTTTAGCCGGAAATATATCTAATATAATATATAAAATATATTAGTAAGCCGCGGTGTCCGATTGGTTCGAATAGTGGTCTACGACACAAAGATCGCAAGTTCGAATCCCGACTGTACCAATGAGTTTTTTAAACTTAAGTACGGTGATTAGACACACCACGAGCTAAGAAGCCGCGGTGGCCGAGTGGTTCGAGCAGTTACCTGCGACACAAAGAACGCAAGTTCGAATCCCGACTGTACCAATGAGTTTTTCTGAACTTAAGTACAGTATTAGTCACAACAGGAGCTTTACGGTGAAGAAAAACATCGAGAGGAAACCTGCATATGTCTGAGAAGCAATTCAAAGGCGTATGTATAATCGTGCTTGAGTAACGGCAATGGACTCGCCATCTGTCACGATTGCACCTAAACATATATATATATGAAGTGGGTGTGTGGGTATTACCTATACACCTTTGCTGCCTACGCTCACGCCTACCCTTGTGGAAGGCGTGAGGATGTTATTTATATTTACTTGCCAGCGTGGCATATGGCCTGACCGCCGCCGTTTCTTGATCAGGACTTGAAAGACGTCGTTGCTCTGAAGACAGCAGCTTAGTAATCTCCAAGGTGGTAGTAATCTATAAGGTGAAGGTCCTGCCCCAGTTGGGCAGCTCCAAATTAGAACGAAAAATCGTTATGCCCTACCTCTCTTAAAACTGACCTTTACTAATAATCCTATATGTATTTAAATTATCAAACATTTGGTGTATCTATCTGAAGTTACTATTTAATACCTTTTAATCGCGTTTACAATCAAAGTTGCATGTTATTGCAAATTTCTCAGTAATTAGACGTGTTTTAACACAAACCTATACGATATCAACGTAATTTTGTAGAGCAATCAAATTTGTATTGTAATTTCCAGTAATTCGTTTTGATATTGTCTTATCGTGGCGTCAGTTTATAATTCGGGCTTGGAATTTACGTATTGCATTCATTTATTGTATACATACATAATTATTATCACGCCGAGTCTATCGTGGGGTAGGCAGGGAGAATATACATGTCTGTACAACTTTGGTTTGCGCATTGGACACGTATAACGTCGTGTTAAATGCATTATTCCTTCAATAATCCTAGTAGTACCTTGTACACAATTAAATGATGAGTGAGTAAAGGTTGTCGAAAGATAACTAGCAAGACCGAATCGATCTATCATTCAAGGATCGCAACTTTAAGGGTACTCGAAATCCGCCAACATATACGGACTCGCCATCTGTCACGTTGGCACCTAATATACCTCTGGCGGAAATTTGATGTGTGGGTATTACCTATACACCTCTGCCTACCCCTTCGGGGATCCTTGTGGGAAGGCGTGAGGATATATTATTATTATTATATATGGAGCATGAATTCGTTCGAGAAGAAATTCCAAGATCACTGTTTCACAGGCAAATAATATCTATAGTCGTGCCTGAGATACAGCGATAGACTCGCCGTCATGTTGGCACCTGAATACCTCTGGCGAAGAAGGTGTGTAGTTATACCTCTGTCTTCAGATACCCTTGTGGAATGGTGTATATATTTATATTCGTAGCGTGAATATCATGTAAATTTATAATTCTTAGAAATAAAGGAATTTCACAGGAATTTGTTATTGTTGCGTTACTGAGTAGTAATGTTTATTATCATTTTGCAGTTATCAGCACAACTAGAGGTAACGTAAACACCGCTATTTCTGACGGTGGAATGTAAATGCTTAGAACAAATTCGACTAAGGTCGTCTCTATGCGCTCTGTTCGTTATTTGAGTACGTTGTACCTGTTCGGGTTGTTACTTTACTGTCTATTTCTATGAAATAATAAATAATAAATAAATAAAAAATAAATAAAAACATATAATTGACTTGAGCAGCTATTTTCTTAGTTGCAATTCACATAAATAACTTTAAAATGTGTCAATAATAAAATATATACGAAGGCAATGGTGGCCGAGTGGTTCGAGCAGTTGCCTGTGACGCAAAGGTCGCAAGTTCGAATCCCGACTGTACCAATGAGTTTTTCTGAACTTAAGTACAGTGATTAGTCACACCACGAGCTTAACGGTGAAGGAAAACATCGAGAGGAAACCTGCATACGTCTGAGAAGAAATTCAAAGGCGTATGTATAGTCGTGCTTGAGTAACGGCGATGGACTCGCCATCTGTCACGTTGGCACCTAATATACCTCTGGCGGAAAGTGGGTGTGTGGGTATTACCTATACACCTCTGCCTACCCCTTCGGGGACCCTTGTGGGAAGGCGTGAGGATATATTATTTTATTATTATATATTTGCAACTAGCTCTGCCCGCGACTTCGTCCGCGTAGAATAGTGACTTTAGGCAGCATTTTTTTTTATATTATGTTAAGAGAAGCTTACCACAATATATCAGTGAAAACCACATCTAAATCGCCGATAAGCCGTTTCGGAGATTAGCGTGCACAAACGCCAGACAAACAAACAAACATTCTAACAATCAGTGTTTTGGGTGCTATTTGCGTTGATAAAGGTCTCAATCATATTTACCTCATATATCTTCCCATGTACAGACAACGATCCGTAACATTTTTATTATATGTATAGATTATAATGACATAATGATAGGGTCTATTAACTCGATAAATATCCTTATAGGGATGGCGTGAAGATATATTAAACATCAATTCATTGACTGGTTCCTATTTGTCATAACACGTGCCCTTGTCATTCATAAATTCCTAAAGGAGGTTAATCTCCCTGTTACAGAGGTGACGCAGCTGGAGGACCCTCGGCTAGAATGGCTGAGCATTCAGGAGGCGATGCTGAGGGACTACCTGCACACAGCGCAGGAGGCGTTAGAGGTCAGTAACCTCTTCTATCATCAATACTTTTTGTTACGTTTCGTGTTTTAGCCTACGATTTGCTGAATACGTAGATTACAATACTCACGTACCCCAAAAGACTAGTTTTAGGGATTAGGCGAAGAAGAAAAACAGTGATTTGGTAATTAAGTTTTAGTTTAAGTGTTTAGGCTTGTTGGTCAACCGAACTCTTGGTGGTTGTGGGAACCGGGAAGCCGAGGATGAGACAACACAAAATAGTCTAATTTGAATGTGCGCGATTGCCACAGCTCTGGAGACGCGATGCAGTTTTGACAACTAGTAACTAGTTATAGTGCTTAATGTTTATTATACAGTGAAAGATATCAACGTTATTACAAGGCGTCTTAAACGGTGGAAGTTACAATTAATTGAATTGTACTTATAAGTACAATTAATTGACGAGGTAGCAACAATTCTGATTGTTCTGATAAAAAATATCTAGTATTTTTAATTTAAACAATTCTCCAACTTCCCGGTAGGTACCTATTAAATAAAATAGGTATTGCAAGCGCATCCATAATATGACATCTTCAAGACCACGAGAGGGAGCCAGGTACTAGCAGCATTGGCACGCTGTATGGTAACGCTGATCCCTTGCGTAAGATAAGTGTACACTAGTTAAAATATAAAAGCATAGTTTAACAGCGCCGATAAAGTCACATTTGACAGATACATACACTTCCCGGGAGCGCATATCCGATTGTTGTTGGCTTTTCACTTCTCTGGCGTGACCCCGAACTAGACACTGGGCTGAGTTGTCAGACAAACGAAAGTAGTTTACGCTTTTTGTATCTATTAATACGTAGTCTGTAACACTTGTTATGAAGGCGTGTAATACATTTTGTTAACAGGTTTTTGGCTATTAGAAACATATTACCCATTTACCGTATTCTAGGGGTTCCTTTCGCTCTAATCGAACCTATTAAGGGCTATTCTATGACGATCAGACAGATATATCTAAAGACATCTGTCGCACATATTAAATTTAAGATTTATTGATAGCTATTAGAACATATTATTTTTTCACCATCCTTTCTAATATTATAAATGTGAATGTAAGTTTGTTTGTTACGGTTTCACGTAAAAACTACTTAACCGATCATCATAATACTTTGTACACATATTTTTGGAGGTATTTGAAGTAACATAGGATACTTTTTATAGAAAATTTTTACGAAAGATAAAAAGCCGTCCACGCCGACGAAGTCGCGGGCACCGCTAGTATTCTATAAAGTTTGTTTTGCTAGAGAAAATTAGACCCGATTAGAATGAAGTTACCAGGTTGTAGGGAGTTCAGATCGCTCTAATTTGTTAATTTTATGACACGTTCCAACTATATCAAGCAGATGTATTTAAATTACTATTAGTGATCTTACAGTGAAGGAAAATGAAAACATCGTGAGGAAACCTGCATTCGTTTGAGAAGAAATTCAAATTTATGTTTGTATTGCTTAAGTAACGGCGATGGACTCGCCATCTGTCACGTTCGCACCTAAAAAATATATCTGGTAGAATGTGGGGGTGTGTGAGGATATGACACGTAAATTTTGCACCACTACACAGCTCTCAGGTAATGGCTGATAATGATAAAGCATTTAGTATTTTTCTCAGCGAGACCTTACATTTATCACACGATTCGATCAGCTTCCAAACAGTAGCCCAGCACAAAAGTTGGTATTTCAATAGCCCGTTTTATCTGCCAATCTTTATATTCGCGATACTTGTTCTTATGCCACCGACTCGTTCATTTATGATCTAATGCTATAACAATTCGCCAATCTATATGCCGATAGTATCTCAATAGACTGCCAGTTTTTATGTTCCTACGATAATGTTAAGATAACCGATACTGTTATACACTGTACTTATAATGTTATAATTTAATTGGTATTAGTCTGCGTTTTAAGAGCTACCAGATGCTTCACTTTATTTACTAACTAATTAAGATACGAACAAAATTCTATTGAACTGAGCTTAATTAATTTTCTAAGGGACATGTGTACATCACGAGTCATGGGGTAGAGTAGAGCGCCAGTTCTCTTTAGACTTCCAGACCTTCATCTAAAGTTTATTCCTGCACTAAAGCGATATTTCATAAGCTAACTATTGCTTTGCGATTTCAACCGCTTTAAATAAGAATTACTGTTCTACTCTATATAATAAAACCATCATTTGTATAGGCTTAATATACCTAACATACATATACAAGTCATCACGCCGAGTCCTTAACGGGGTAGGTAGAGATTATAAAGACTAGACTTCCCTCTTTCGCTTCGTCCATATTAATCATTCTTTTCATACATGCTCGTCGGTTTCGAGTACTCTTGATGTTCCCGTCCTTGAGCGTCCGATCGATTTGATTTAGGTAGTTGGAACGTGGTCTTCCTCTGCCTCTTCTTTGTATCGCAATTTTTGTTGTTATTTCTGAGATAATCACAGTCATATAACTGTAACTATTTATAATATTCATATAGATTAGAAATATGAATCTTTAAACATTTTCTATTAAGGTATAGGATATGACCTGCATTGAAAGTTCTAAACCAAGCTACGTATTCATATGATTTTGAAAAGCGTAATTAAAATGTGATAGAACGAAATGAAACAACTGTATCTTCAATTAATGTACTCAAAAGCGCATTAGTAAGTCTCTTCCATGAGATAACAATGGTATGCGATGAAGCTGATACAACGATAAGCCATAAATGCCTCTTGAATTGGGCACGCAAGTGAGAAGCAACACGAACGCTTACTTTAATGCAATACACTTGGTAGAAATTTGGAATTATTATTTTCGTTTTAGAAATATATATCTGTTTCGTCAATCTTTCTTCACTCATCCTTTCTTTATGTCCAAACCAACGCAAAGCAAAAGTGTGTGCAAGAAGAGGCAGAGGAAGGCCACGTTCCAATTACCTGGATCAAATCGATCGGACGCTCAAGGACGGGAACGTTAAGATTACTCGAAACCGACGAGCATGTATGAAGATACGGATGAATATAGACGAAGCGAAAGAGGTATGTAAGTCTAGAGAGCACTGGCGCTCTATACTCTCTGCCTACCCCGTTAAGGACTCGGCGTGAGGCAGAAGCCTTTTTTCGCCGTAGATGTTGTTAAGTGCCAACATGATAGATCCGTTTCTCAAGCACGATAATACATACTCTTTGCATTTTCAGCCGGATGTTCTAATTCCCATACCCACAAAACTATATGACTAAAACTTCGAAAAATGTTGGTTGTCTCCGTTTTACAACAAAATAGTGGGTTATTATAACCCTTAGGACGCGCGTCACGTCCGCCGCATTCGCACTCCGTGTATACCGTTATCGCGGCATATCTGCATTCGTTTAGTGGTATACGCGATGCCTCTATATTGGGACTTCTCAGATAGATGGAATTTGTCTCGCATAAACTTGAGATGAAATCAAAGTTGATTAAGGGAAAACTAAATGTTTGTTTTGAAGACAGAATTATAGTAACATATATACATACATATCATCACGCCGTCACTATAGGGGTAGGCAGAGATAATAGTGATTCTCTCTAGACGTGCATACCTCTTTCGCTTCGTCCACATTGATCACTCTCTTCATACATGCACGCCGGTTACGTGTAATCTTGACGTTCTCGTCTTTGAGTGTCCGATCGATTTGATCTAGGTAGTTGTAGTTATAATATTATATTGCGATATAAATGCTAAATTACTCATTTATATATCCTCACGCCTTCCCATGAGGGTTCCCGAAGGGGTAGGCAGAGGTGTATAAATAATAAGTACCCTATGTACAATAACTCCACTTATCGTCTCGAGGTCGGGGTTTGAACCTGCTAGTTTGATTTTGTAGGTTCATAAACGGTTCTCTCTTTCTGTTTAAACTCAGTAACATTAATTCGAACACATTGTTGCACGTGATTTAAAGGAAATGGTATTTAATTAATGTTATTGCCCACAAACCTTGATATTTGGCGCCAATTATGTGTTTTCTGCAGAGGTTGCGTTACGGCCGAGACATTTTGGGATCATAATGCCGTTTGTCATTAACAAAATTATACTTGTGATTATACATTCCACAAAAAATTGTCACATTTAAGCTGTGGTTGGAGTTGTTCACGCCTGCAACACAAAAATTTCAAGTTCGTATCCCGACTGTGCTAATGACAGTTTGAGAAGAAGACTTAATATAGTCGTGCTAGAGAAACGGCGATGGGTACTACACACCTCTGCCTACCCTTTGTGAGAAGGCGTGAAGAATATTATATAGTTCAAGTGAACAAAGTACTCCAAACCGACGAGCGTGTATGAAGACTGATAAATGTGGACGAAGCGAAAGAGGTATGTAAGTCTAGAGAGAACTGGCGCCCTACCCTCTGCCTACCCCGTTAGGGACTCGGTGTGATGATATATAGGTATGTAAGTAAACAAATTCATACGATTTAATACATAACTTTTGATTTGATCCGAGAAGAGCAGCATTTGCTTAGATTCCAATGAATATATACCACGATATGAATGATTAGAATTTTAAATAACTTTTGACCTGCGTATCTAATGATTGACGTCCAGCCATCTTAGATAACCTTCGCAGTCAGCCATTGACGTCAATGATTGATAACACAAGTAAACAATAAGTATAAGTTATTATTATTATAACTTTGATCAATCATCATTAGGACCTTAGCACTGGGTCAAGCGAAGGTTTAAAACGACAATATCATATAAAAACTTTTTTCATTTACGACTATCAAGTGTGACTAGGTTGCTTTTAAATTGCAGATTCTATGAAATGCCATGTCTCGTCTGTTATTGGAAAACAATTATTATGTATACAACACATCAAGAGATCCTCACGGGGTTGGGGCTAGCAACGAGAGTAGGGCGCTAATTCTCTCAAAACTTACAGACCTCCTGCGCTGGCTTGGCTGCATCTCCTGTTATATGTCTAAAAATGTCACCTATATATTTTTTAATCTTGGTCTTCTTTTTCCTCTCTATCCGGCCAATGATTCTCAGATATTTCAAAACGAGCTCTCATGACGTTTATCCATACATTCATATCTTACTACTCACTTCAAAGTATGTATACCTATATAATTGTCCAGATGCCATAGAACAAGCTTAAATTTGGACCAAGTAAATATGTGTTGAACTGTCCCAAGTATTATTGTTGTTTCACGATTTTGAGGAGCTCACAGCCACCGATATTTCTATAAGCAGCTGAAACTTAACGCTTAGATAACAAACCATGTAGTATTTTCCGTGTCAGAATGTGTTGCATTGTTTACAACAATTAAATTCGCATTCCTAAGCTATTAACAACACTGTGTCCCCACGTTATTTATCATGCTAACAGTATCCTTGGTATAGAAATAGCATGACCATATATATTTATGTATGTAATCTCAAGTGTAAACACTGAATTACACGTAACTTATATACAGAGTGCCTCAGAAAATAGGACAGTTGTTCAGATATCTGATTGGGCACATCGAAAGGAAGCAAATAAAAAATATTAATTTCGTTCGATGTACATTTTTTTTACTATGTTCTGCAGAAAAGTCTGTGAAGTTGATAATATATCCTCACGCCTTCACACAAGGGTTCCGTAGGGCTAGGCAAAGGTGTATATGTAGTAAAATACCCACAATTAGCACCCACACACCCACTTTTCGCCATATAAATATATTTTAGGTGCTAACCTGGCAGATGGCGAGTTTGTAAAGCTATACATGTAGAATTAAAGTCATAAAACTCACTTAAGTTTTATAAATTTTTTAGATTTTAATTCTGAATTAATCATTAGTTTCTGGAAAAAAACCCATAAAACTCGTTCTGAAGTATTAGGCTCTTATTAATGTTGACAATTGCATTGTAACCTTGACGATATATTAACAGTAACTTCTACAAGCTAACTGTTATATTTTCTGATAAAGCACAGGATATATATACTTATATAACCGGATATAATAACTAAATGACCGGAAATGTGTAGCATTCCATTGCTGTATTGTTTTTCGAATTCGCGCATACCTACTCTATCTGGTTGGGTAAATAATACCGGTTATTAAGGCATATTATCGTATCACTTACTTTGCTATTTTTTCTTTATAATTAATTCTATATTTCTCCCATGATGACTTTCATAGGTACACTAGGATCAACTTTGATAGGTACTAGCTTTTTACCTCGGCTTGGCTCGCATTAATGTACATCTTGTTAAAATCAAAATATAGCAGGCAAAATCTGTAATGGTTACGTCGAAATTTTAACGTTAGGGACTTGGCGTGATGATATGTATGTATGTATGTATGTATGAAATTTTAACGCCAAAATCTACAAAGGTTACGCCGAAGGGAACATAACTCAAATGGATTTGTGATTGAAATTTGTATATATCTCGTCTCTATATCTCGTAGCGTAGTTTGGGTCACCGTTAAGTCGCGACAACTTAACAAACAAACAATTTTACCTGCGCATTTATGTATAAATATTCGTGAGAATTTCTGTGTTTAATAGTCATTTGATAATGAATATGAGTCTTAACGTTAAGGAAATGCTGGAGACTTAATAACTATATACCGCACAATTTATGGAAATGGCCTGTGCCTCTACATATTTTATAATCAATGTTCTATTAGTGATTAAGTGTAAGCTTTGACGTTTTCACACAGAATTTACATATTTGCGTTTGAATCAAAGTTTAATTAACTTTTACATGGAGTCCTCTCATTTCTAGCGAGAGCTAGAGATCTACCCTCTCTGGCCCGTGAGGGAATCTCCGTTATATGTATGAGTCCTCATAATGAGCATTCCCTAAAGTATGGGGGTTTGGGTTGACAGCGAGAGAGCGATGCACTGGGTGTATCCCTATGTATTTCGTTATATTTAACTTATTTACAGAATACTTTGTAGAGTCCCTATTAAAAATCATTCGCGAAATACTAATGCGTTCGGACAACACAATTTTCTAATCGGATATTGCGGGGCGTGAGTCAATCAGTCGATAGCCGTTACGATTTCCAGTATCCGACCATTCTGAGAATGGAGCCGTGGCTTGCACGAGAGCTGTTCACGATAAGACTGTATCAATTTATTCTAAAAGTATGTTTCTTAAGTCCGTTTAATTAAAGTCGTAGCAGATATACGCTGTGTTCTCCATACCAGCATCCTTGTTTTAATATATCATATTATATATATATCTTGGCCCAGTGTAGCAATATAAGCATTTCAAGTTAAAAACCCCTCAAAACAAGTTAGGATCCCTCTGATATTCCATAGGCGGCGGTAATCGCTTACCATCAGGCGGACCGCATGCTTGTTTGCCATCCATGTGGTACAAAAAAACATATATTTTGTGAGGATACTACTGAACTGACTTGGATGAAATGCGACACAGAAATATATCATAAGAGCTGTACAATGCACATGAATGCACCAGAAAAAGTCTAAAAATCTTTTAAAATCACACTATATGCAGATGAAACCGAGGAGCGTAACTAATAATAAATGTGCCTTCCCGCAAAGATCCCCGACGGTCAATGCAAGGGTATAAGAACATCCACATGGAACACACACAGACAGATGGCGAGTCTGTCACCAGATCTCAAACACGACGACACGACAAGTACATACGTATTTAAAAATTTGGAGGAAAGCTCGTGCTGCTATGTGACCTTATTGGTTAAGTGCGAGTTTAAAATGTCATCTTAATTTTGCTGGCGATTACTTAAGCCACTCCACCACGGCTAGTAATAAACTCAAAGCCTTATTAAGTAGCACTTTAAGACTGTAGTCGTATTTTAGCATACTTGTTACTAAAATGAGGTTTGCATGCAAAGTTTCATTGAACAGATCGAACTGTTAATTTCAATTACACACAATATCCCACGATTAGCTTGTCCAATACATATACTAATATTATAAAGTTTGTTTGTTTGTATGCGGTTATCTCAGGTACTACTATTTGGTAGTTCGTGTGTACCTACATAAATTAATAAATATATTATTTGGGACAATTCCACACAAATTGACATAGCCCCAAATGAAGCAAAGCTTGTGTTATGGTAATGAACAACGATATATTTATATAGATAGATATAAACAAAAATACATAGGACATCCAAGACTAAGGTACAAATACTCGGGTTCATCACACAAATATCTGCCCTCAGCGGGAATCGAACCCGCGACCTCAAGTTTCACAGTCAGGAGCTCAAACCAATAGACCAGAAGCCATCTGAGTAAAATGTACATACATACATATTATTTATGTATGTACATTTTACGCAGGTGAAACCGCAGGGCCCAGCTAGTACTTAAGTAGTAGCTAGTACTTAGTAAGCTCAACGACTATCAATGTATCGTCTCAGTCAATGTCTACATTTGAATAATCAAGTTTTCAAGCTCAAACAAAGTAGAAACTTAATATCAATATTGCTGTTTAATATGCTAGCGTCATAAGGAATGTTGACTTATCTGCTGGCGGCGAGCGTAAACACACACTAACATTTGCACATGGCATAAAATCCTCGAGCCGTAGAGGCCGAGTGGTTCGAGTAGTTGCCTGGAACACAAATTCGAATTTCCCGCTATGACCTTTACGGAATTTAAGTACAGTTATTAGTCTCACCACGAGCATTGTGTAGGAAATCATCGAGAAGAAACCTTTATACGTGTGAGAAGAAATCGAATCGAATGGCGAAGGACTCGCCATCTGTCACGTTAGTATCTAGAATAAATATCCGGCAGAAAGTGGGTGTTTGGGTACCTACACCCTTTTAGGGACCTTTGCGGAAGTTTGTGAAGGTATAATGGTATAATTAATTACAATTATAATAAAATGGTACACTTTGTCCAGCGATACTGCACTCAATGATTTCGTACCTAAGGTATCTTCTAAAGAGAAAAATGTTTCAATTTTAATATTATGAAGATTTTGTTTTATAGCATTGAACCCCTGGCCTACGTATTCTCAAGGCGATGTTCATCAGGAATTTCTTAAATTCTGTCCTCAGTGTGTTTAAGAATAGATCAGAATTTCCGCGCATTTAAATTCATGTGGTATTCAAAAGCATTCTTCCTGGAAGCTTTAAATTTCTCTCGCTTCCAAGAATTACCTTGTGGTTAGATAGACAGAACGTAGCGAAGTATTTTAGTTACTTGAATAATTTAGAAGCGCCGTGGCGACCCAGTGGTTCGAGACGTCGCTTGCAGCGCAAAAGAGTTCGGATTCGAACTGTACCATAACACAGCAAAAAATAGTCAAGCTGTACGGTAAATTACTTGCTTTTATTTACTTTCGCAACTTAGCACATAATTATTGTCTGGTCGTAAGTCGTTGCGTGTTAAAAAACACCCCAATATACCCCGTTAATGGTTCTAGGTTGAAAGATTACTCAAATAAACCCAAGAGTTATCCAAAAATTGATCCTGTAACCGAATCGCATAAGTATGCGGTGAGCACGGCGCACGATTCGCGGAACCGGCACCCGCGTCTTGGCCCTTCCGTGAAATATTTTAGACCTTACGACCAATAAGGGAGCGAGTAATGGGGAAACTTGTATATAATTAATTATTTTGTTGTCCGTATTATCATCATCAACTTGGTTGGACAGCTGGCTGCTTGTTGGGCTGAGTTCACATTCCAGATGGAAAAAAGAATCGAGATCTAATCTTTATAAATATTAACGGGTTCCGACATGGGTCCTCAAAAGAGCAGTTGTTTAAAGCCATCATTTTTATAAATAATATCAGACATATCTTTACTTGCTGCATGTATGTCTGGAAGAAGAGAGGTAGGGCCTAACGGGTTTCCCGTTTGAATTTGGAGTCGTCCAGAGGAAGGACCTTCACCCTATAGAAGAATGTTGAAATACCTAGATCAAATCAATCGAACATACTAGCTAGGATGGTAACGTCATGCTGTAAACCGGCGAACATGTGTGAAGAGACTAGTGAATGCTCCATGTTCGCCGGTTTCGAGTAGTGTTGACGTTCCCTATCCTTACGTTGGTGTTACGCTTATAAATGCAGTAGATTGTATAATACCAATTGCGAAGGTGTTCCGGTATGAAACAATTCTGCAATTAGTCACTTTTCTGATCTCACCAATTTGTTATTACGTGAAAGTGGCGTAATGCTTCTAATATTATTGTCCTCACATTGTGCTCTCATTAGAGTAATTCGATCGCACACTTTCTGGCCGTGTTGACAAAATGATCTCACATTGTTTAGAGCAACGCTAACAATCGGGTGTATATTTACTTTTTTACCATGTCATTGTCGTGTCTTGTCACGTCATCGAGGTATTAAAGAATCATCAGCATTTCCTGTCTCTTGTTAATCCCATTTGTTGTGTAATTAGGATGTGTATAGTTCAAGTTAGTAATTACTGTTAAGGTTACAGTTTTTAGATACGTTTCAGTCTTGTGATTTACGAGAATAGCTAAAAGTTTACAGACCCACAGATTGGAAGCCTTTTTTTGGGCGCCAGACCTCACCAATAGCATACTACTGTACCATTCATTGGCGGCATGAGCCACACTGTGTTGCGTTATGCAAGCCTGTCTAATTAGTGGCCTCTTAGGATAGGCAGGAGATACCATAGCCAAATTCTTCAACCTGGCTATTGAGTGGATCATGTACTTCTATCTTAGCCTTCAATCGCAATAACATAAGCTCCCCGCCGTCCCAGTAAGTACCGTAGTATAATTGCTTTGCAGTAAAGGCACAATTTGACCCGTATATCAGCAAGCTCAATCATTCCATGTAGAGTATTATATATCTACTATTATATTACTTATCTACTTTGTAGCAAATTAAGTGTAGAAGTTTTATATGTATTGATGATATTTATATGTAATTTGTATGTATGTATGTAATTTTCCAACGTGAAATAAATGGACTTGTAATACCTCTGTCACAGGGACCTATTTATTTCTTCTACTGGAATTGCTTCTGGAAACTCCGAGATGCATTGGAAGACGTGATGGAGGATAAATGAAATTCCACATAAAAAAAAATAGACTGAAAGACTAAATATATAACTAGCGTATTCGTATATATGTTTATCATGAATAAATAATTCTTTATTCAAGTCGTGGTGGCCGAGTGGTTCGAGCAGTTGCTTGCGACGCAAAGGTCGCAAGTTCGAATCCCGACTGTACCAATGAGTTTTTTTCTGAACTTAAGTACAGTGATTAGTAACACCACGAGCTTTACGGTGAAGGAAAACATCGAGAGGAAACTGCATACGTCTGAGAAGAAATTCAAAGGCGTGTGTATAGTCGTGCTTGAGTAACGGCGATGGACTCGCCATCTGTCACGTTGGCACCTAATATACCTCTGGCGGAAAGTGGGTGTGTGGGTATTACCTATACACCTCTGCCTACCCCTTCGGGGACCCTTGTGGGAAGGCGTGAGGATATATTATTATTATTATTTTTATTTTATTCAAGTAAAATATCAGTTGCTATAATACCACGAGAAGTGTCTTCAATCAAGGGTGTTTCGTTTAGAAATGGGAGGTATATTTACTGTCAGCCTGCGAGTGCAAATTCTGTTTAGCATTTCATTTATTCAAATGCAGGGCCCGTAACAAACGCTAATACATATTTAATTGCCCACGCCTTGCCCATTTTATATGCAGTCTAACAACTGGTTGTGTACCTCACAGTTTTGAAATCAAAATATTTCGAAAAATTACGAGCCAAGTAACGACAGCCGTCGAATCTCGAGGATTCGGAAATTAACCTAATCTTTATTTCAAGATTTCATTCCTGGTATGTCAAGAGTGGAATGGCTTTATATCTTCTCTGTCTATAGCGGAATCTTTGTGATGTTATTTATGTATTAATTCATATATATATATATTTTATTTCTCTGCAAAATTATATAAGGTCTTTGGGGTCCAACTGGTCAGCATACCTTATTCTGGTTAAAATTCTGTTTTAAACTGACATAACATCGAGTAGACATTATTCTGATACTATTGAATTTATCATAGCAGGCCGTGAGGTAGCGTATTCGATTCCCAGTGTAGGCGGATATTAATTAGATGATTTGAATCACACATTTTCAACCTTAGACTTGGCTTTCCTAAAGTTTGGAGTCTATATTTATGTTAGTATATAGTATTGTTGTCTAGTACCCATAGTAGGTACTAGCTTTGCTTAGTTTGCGGCTAGGTTCATTTGTGTGGAAAGTATCCCAAAATATTTTTACAATCATTATAATCGCTACCGATCCCAAGCAACAATGCCACGGATCCCAAAAAAGGGGATACGTATAATTTGTATTATTTTGATTGTGATGGTAGGAAATTATTGGTTATTATCTGACCTGGAGTATTCCGGGAACCTTGGACCACAGCCTCCGGCTATAAAGAAGATTTCTTGTACTTACATTTATTTTTATTTAACATCCGAAGGTTGTTTCAAGGTTTACTTGCTATCGAATTTATCTTTCTCTTTGTGACCTTCAAAAATGATAAACACGCATACATATCTTCACGTTGGGTCTTTCACGAGACACGCAGAGGAGTAGAACCCCAGTCTAGACTTACAGATTTCTCATCAACATTCATTAGTATTTTGCGCTACGAATTCTTCGATTATCTACTCGTAGCGTTCCGTCCTTGAGTGTTCGATATGATCTAGTGATTTTTCTAGTAATCTAGAAAGATTCAAGGTGAATCACTCGTGCTTTCTATGCGCTCAAACTAACTTTACGTGATTTCCTTCATCATTACAATGACAGTCTATTTCAAGTCGGTTTCCACTCTTTTATCTGGTAGCGAGCGTGTAAGAAGAGACTGAATGTAGATGAAGGGAAAGAAGAATGTCAGTCTCTCTCTCTACTACTCTCTCTGCCACGCCGTCAGGGACTCGGCATATTGACACGATCATTTTATTTATGTATTTTTATAAGTGGTTCGAGCAGTTGCCTGCGACGCAAAGGTCGCAAGTTCGAATACCGACTGTACCAATGAGTTTTTCTAAAACTCAAGTACAGTGATTAGTCACACCACGAACTTTACGGTGAAGGAAAACATCGAGAGGAAACCTGCATACGTCTGAGAAGAAATTCAAAGGCGTATGTATAGTCGTGCTTGAGTAGCGGCGATGGACTCGCCATCTGTCACGCTGGCACCTAATATACCTCTGGCGGAAAGTGGGTGTGTGGGTATTACCTATACACCTCTGCCTACCCCTTCGGGGACCCTTGTGGGAAGGCGTGAGGATATTGTGAATATTAATTTAGCAATAAATGTACAATGAAACTCAAGACAGCTTTATATTAAATAAATTACATCAACAACAAAACACATTCCTGTTTCCATCCTCCAAATTAATTTCGACAGGCAAAAAAGACGAAATACGTTATTTTGTTGCCGACCGGCCAGTTTTTATGCTTCTTCTCGGAAACAATGATTACCGTCATTATCATAACACAGCGACATATGTCATTACTGACCGACATATGTCGTGTGAGTCAAGGTCGTTGAACAATGACAGGATTGACCTTTTGTTGATGATTTTGGGTCATGATTGTGATTGTTGGTTTATTGTGTTATATATTGAACAATGCATGATTGACCATGATTATGGTACTTTATGACCTGCCTAAAAAAATATCATTTGTAGTTTTTTTCGTAAAGCTTTATAATATTTGTGGATAGCATAACTAACTCATAATAATAATAAAAAAGCAGTCCAACCTCGTACTCCACGAGAGAATAACATAACATTTTTATATATGTTATGTTG
>JACCPG010005320.1:0-28246 GCA_016069955.1 Drepana arcuata
AAGATACGTGCTGTAATTGGTTTCTATTTTCATGTTAATCCTTGCTACCACTTCATTCAGCGACGTGATTTCTATCAAAGGTGTTGGAAAAGCTCGTACCATTAATGATGAGTCATACACAATTGCCGCTACTTGATACACCCCACATACACTACACAACAACATATTCACACAAAACACTACATCAACACATACGAAACACCACACAATAGACACTAATCACGTAAAAGACCACACAGCAGCCATAATAATTGTAGCATACAAAATAAAATTAGGCCTATTAAAATATGGGGGAATACCAATCTGTAATCCCTTGTCGCGCCCCAAAATGAAGGGTTCTAAACTTGTTGAGTCAATTAAAGCCGGGCTCGATGATCGCACCCGAAACAATTATGTCATCTGTAGATGTCTCCCCAAATGTGCTGAGTAAACACTTGACGAGTGTACATTACAAAGGGGTAACGGGATTAATGACGCTAATGCACGAATTGTGTGTGTACCGTGTTTGTGTCATAAGGACGTAAAATCTAACGAGACTTGCAAACGAGTTAATCATTGCTAAATTCCTCGGAGGTAGAGCAGTAACTGGGAAATCATTACAGATGTAAGATACAAACATGAATCAATAAATATACCTAATGAAGGAATTAGAGGAAAATATTGACAGATGCATTTATAACATTCTCCGCGTTGTAGAATATTGTCAGCACACTGCACAATAGACAATTCACTTCTCATAAAGATATATTTACTGAACCAAATCGTAACGTAATACATTATAATTTCCAATTGAGATTGAAACATGGAAATCTAAACGGTGTAAAGATTGGTGAGATAACAGATAAAATTGTAGCAGTGTGCAGTGAAAGGGCTATATTAAAAATAACACGAGAAATCGTTCAATCGTTTGTTACGGTTCTTTAAAATTTGTATAAATTTCTATAATTCTATAATTCAGATTTCGAAATTAATATAATACTCACGATAGTATTGCAAACCAATTATTGAAATTTTAGGAATATTTGTCATCGACCGAAGGTAAGGAAATAGATACATAATTGAAGTACCGGCGTGATTCCAATCACATTTCTGCGGCGTATCGTGTTAAACCTTTTTCCAAGATCGTTGTAATCAACTTATCATGCTTTCAATATGAGAATTGAAACCCTGAAAGCTAGGCTTAAAATATACCACTTGTGAGCTATTATATATTGTTCGTACCAATTACTTCCGCCCGACCGCTTTGGGGCCATGACAGTGCGAATTACATAACTCTTTAGTATATCTGTAATTTTACTGTCGCCAATTATGGTCTGTGTGGATTCATTAATGTGTGACGCACTTACCTAAGCCCTAGACTGATACACTGTAAGATCGTTCTTAGCTAGAGACGTGTTCTGCGACTGCGTGCTTTTTACCGGCTCATGCGGACTGTCTAAGGTCAATAAATCTAGCCTTCCAATCTTGTACATAAACCAAAGAATGTCCATAGAAAATTATAAGACTCAATAATATGTTGCGTTACGTGTGGTGATGTCAGCATCTCTTGTTTCAAATGCTCAAGACATCTCTCATTCGCATCAAATAATCCAGAAACGTATCCCTTATAAAGATAATATAATATTAGAACCCCAAACAATTGCGACGCACAAAAACGACATGTTTTATGAAAGAACTCTAGTGATAATGGCGCGTTCGCGTGCGTAAATTTAATCAGAATCTACAGTATTACGTGAAAGCATCACATTCCTTCGAAACGAGAATACCATTTACAATGCCCCTTTATAAGTACGAGTAGTTGAAGTCAAGGGGATCAATAATTGGAGAACTTTTCTTCTCCCTATTACCCAACATTAAAACAAATAAAGTCATACGTGAAATGGTCGACGCATGTCGCAGGATTGCGATTCGTTACAAAATGGTGGACATAATGCTGTAATGTGGCATCGATCGTTCTAGCAGACTGCGGATAAGCTGATCAGATCTCATTAACCATGGATTATCTCGAAAAAACACATTTAAGGAATTGAAAATAGAATACAAAAAAAATCTAATCTGTTAAGTTTTTCAAGCATGAATAAAGAGACAGTTGTCCAAGAAATTTTCTTAACTTTGTAGATTTCATCAACGTCTCGGCTTACATAACTGCAAAATTCAAATCAAAGTTTGGCTATATAATCGTCACCGAGGCAACTCACAAAGCAGCGTCATCTCAAGTTTGAAGATTCTGGCTTAAAGCGCACATCACGTGCTCACGACACTGCGCTGTATTATGTATGTCTGCCCACCGGCCGGCGCGGCACCGCACTTTTTACCGGCCGGCGTTTCCAGACTCGAAGAAGAAAGACGCAGCGGGCATGGTGAAACACGGAATCATTGTAAACAGCTATAGATTATACTGGAAATTAACATCAAATCATGAAGGATAGATTACCTTAGATATCGCCTCAAGAAAATGAAGACGTAGCTACCGGATTTTGGTGTTCTAGATAACGCTCTGAAAAAGGTGTCTTGTAAAATATATATGAATATATGTATAAAAATAAGGTTTGGGCGAATTCAAGCCAGATATGATGGTTATATGTCTTCGCAGCTAGTGTGGCAGCGATATCGCCGGTCGGAGGTGTCAAAGATAAGATGTCCACCGTTGCGGCGCTCCCAACCTGCTGGTAAAACAGGCGCGCGGCATGAGTGGCAGAAGCACTGCATCACCGAGTCCCGAACCAATCCTATCAGCATGATGAAGAATAAATAAGACTATCTAACGTGTGACGGAGTCGCGTCACGGCGCCGGCGGACTGCGCGACTCTCGCCCGGAAACTGAGCCACTTCGGGGGGAGGGTAGTCGGTCGATAGACGCGCCCCGCCAACACTACCCCCGCCCTGCGGACCCACCCCGCTTCCACCCCTAGCGCGCTACCGTCCCTAACTTGATAACCGACATAAGAAAATAAGCCTGCAAAACGGAAAAATAATGTAGCCCGCGACATCTATTACGTACGTAAGGGAACTTGCCCTTCCAGCCGATGTAAAGCTATTATTCCTATGAGATTGAGAAGTAATACTGGAAATACTAAACCGGAAATATTAATATTAACCGTTGTACATAACCAAAAGGGAATGTTTATGATACACCATAGATAGATTTACGCCGAATATCAAAAGTAATGTAGACATTTGGGAGCCTACGAACATAGCGTCCCACCATCTTTAAAAGGGTCTAGGGCCGTAGAAGACAAACTAATTTAAGAACCGCCCGGACTCGTGCAGGTCTCGGTGGGCTTCTCGCTCATAAAAACGGCGGGCTGGGGGGGAGACCGGGTGGGGTGGAGGCCCGACAGGGGGACCATGCGGAGGTTCCGCCGCCGTCTCGGCGCCGCCACCCGCAGCCAATTAACAGCTGGCAACACCAAGCTGAATTCGTTCGCCACTAGAATTGCTTCCGATTGATTTCACGTTCTTAAAATCCATAGTTAACACCTCTTAAGTATGCTAATGGGCGGTTATGCGCCAGGAATACAGATTATTCCTTAACCGCGACGGTATCGCGTGCAGATCGTGACACACTTGTTCGCCGTGCAGTCTTGAAGTAACCAAACATGTTTGTATAGTGCAAAGAGAGATTAAATAAGACTGCGGTGGTGATGGTGTCGTAACCCAATGTACTGGTAACACCATCCGTGGTGCGGCGATCGATTCCGGCCAACAACCCCTGCGCCCGTCCCCCCGCGGTAATAACTGGGAATACCAGGAGTGAGGCTTAGCACATACACGCAGACAGGCCCAAAGTGGAAATACCATGAGTGGCGGCCGCCAGTCTGACTTCGGGCAATGCAATTTTCATACAAATACATCAAACTTTTGGTAATTTCTTGTCAATTTCCCAAGAGATTTCATAAATAATTTACTTTTATGAGCACATAAAATTGGGGACTACCCTCCATAGATCATTATCGTCAACGTGATAAATTAGGAAGGACAACAAAACTTTTCCGTCAACATATCGTAGCTCGAATGACTAATCAAATGAACAACTAGAAAAGTAAGAGGTGTTTCCGTGGCACCATAGAGTTAGAATGATAAGAGGCAGCATGCATTTGTTAAAGAACTGGCTGGCTTAAAAATGGTACAGATAATTCCCACGCCTTCCCACAAATGTCCCTGAAGGAGGAACACAGAGGTGTATAGTACCCTCACACGCACTTTCCGCCAAATATATTTTGGGCGCCAACGTGACAGATGGCGAATCAATCGCCATAACTCAATCACGACTATACATACATACGCCTTTGAATTGCTTCTCAGACGTATGCAGGTTTCCCCTCGACTACACGAACCACTCGGCCACGACGGCTCTATGTAAAAGTATTAAGCATCAAATAAATTTATGTATTTAAATTCAACAAAAAATTAATTTACTCCATGGCATGGCGACCGACACGAGACAAGCTTAATAATTCCTATGTTACGCTTATTATATCGTACTTCGTATACAATAGGCATACGACCATATCCACAAGCGAGGCGATAGCGAGATTGAAGTATGCCATAGAAATATTTGAGCCATAAACTTTTTATATCTGTTAACGCGCGATCGATATCCATGGTGTTGCAAGCGTCCATAGGCACCGGTAACCGCTTTACATCAGGCTGAGTGCATACTTGTTCGCACTAAAAGTGGTATAAACAAAAGACGTACGATGCTCGAGAAAAAAGCCACGATGACAGTAGCAAATTAGGCGAGCAACGTCGGCACTTAATTTAATGGCCAATATTGTGGCGCAATCAGCGGCCAGTCCCGTCAGTGTGCCTCCATCCTATAATGTAGCTCCGTCCCTCTCCGAGAGGCAACAAGTTTCGCAGTCACGTGCCGGCTGGATTTGGCTGGAATATAATTCTGAGCCAGCGGCGCGCGTCCGCCTGCGACGGGCACAGTATCGATTTTGCCTTTCCAGGATTCGCTTAGATATCACCAACCCGGTCTGACTCATATAAACAGCTTAAAACAATTCCCCAGACAAATGTTTCCATGCTGATATTCCCTTTATAGTGTGCCGAGCTTAATTTGCTTTGAACGACGCACAATTTTCGGATTACTTTGTGTACGTAGATATACATATACGCAAATACTTAACAATATAGAGCCGCGGTGGCTAAGTGGTTCCGTAGTAGTTGCCTGCAAGTTCGAATTCCGACTGTACCAATGAGTTTTTATCTTAAGTGATAGGGATTAGATACAGGAACAGGGTAGGCAGATATAGTAGAGCGCCAGTTCTCTTTAAACTAGTAAACTTTCGCATCCACATTCACCAGTCTCTTCATCCATTCTGGCCAGTTTCGGGAAGACTAGCTTTACTTATTTTTTATTATTATATCATCACGCCCTCCCACAAGGGTGCCGAAGGGGAAGGCTAAGGTGTATAGGTAATACGCATACACCCACTTT
Source organism: Drepana arcuata (assembly GCA_016069955.1). NCBI lineage: Eukaryota > Metazoa > Arthropoda > Insecta > Lepidoptera > Drepanidae > Drepana > Drepana arcuata. The sequence goes on from JACCPG010005320.1 coordinate 5,447, forward strand.
CCGCCAGACCTATATTTTAGATGCCAATATGATAGATGGCGAGTCCATCGCTGTAACTCAAACACAACTTTATATACGCCATTAATATTGCAATTTCCCAGGAATGCTGTAATCAAATACACTTCAAAGAGAGGTAAGGACCGGGAGCTCATGTACAGTCACGGCCGAAGCGTCAATAAAAGTGCTGTAGGACTAGGAAGGCTGCATTGTAAAAAACGCCACTATACTAAATGGGGGTGTGAGAAAGTTTTCGGTCCCCGCATTTCATATGACACAAACAAATGATTTATTTTTTGCAAACACTCCGTTCGTGCGCCGTATTATCCCGGCCCGCATGAAATAAAAGGACTTGTAATCTATACAAATAAAAAAAATTTGAGTGTCTGTTTGTAATATTAAAATAACCGCTTTTGGTTGAATACCTGATGTATACAGGTACATACACCTAAATATTTTTTTACAATATTTGTCTGTCTGTCTGTTCGTTCCGCGTAATCTCTGAAACGGTTGGACCGATTATATCGGGACTTTCGCTGACAGATAGCCGATGTTAAAAGGATATAATATAATATATATATATATATATAATATAATATATAATATAATATAATATAATCTAATATAATCTATATATATATAGGAGATCCCATTTTTTAACTGACTCATCACGAAATCTCAGGAACTATAAGGCCGATTGACTTGAAATTTGGTAGAAGTATTCCTTACGCGATGTAGAGGTCAGCTAAGAACGGATTTTATGAAACTCCACCCGCAAGGCGTTAAATAAAAAAAACACGTTTTCAACCATTGCTTTTTATGGCGCGAAGTACCAATGTTATCTGGGAAAAACAATTGCAAGAGAGTCGTTCTTCACTTGCGTTTTAAAATAAGAATTCGATTCAATGTTTGATTTCAATGATTCAATTTTTTTTAATCGATTATTTATACATTTAAGTAAGTGTTATTTGTGACCTTTAAAATAATTTAAATTAGTTATTAATAAATTTAATTAATTTATTTCAACACATAAACATAGATGTTGCTCAAATATAAAACAATATTAATTGGACACCAAGAATCGAATTTATTGCATATTGTTATGGGATACCATAGACGATAACAAGTAAAACTGGCGCGTACCATAGATTGATTATGGCGCGAAATACAAATGTCATCTGGAAAAAACAATTGCGAGAGAGTCGTTCTTCACTTACGTTTAGTAGAGTCGGGACAAGTCGGGCAATTTTTGTGGTTTTTTTTTTCAGTTCGGAGTAACGATCTTAGATCGAATCCGCAATGAAGAGATTCTCAAATCAACGGGTGTGAACGGAGGTGTGATTGAAAAGATGAAGAAAGGCATGTTAGGTTGGTTTGGACATATAGAGACGATAAGATTGACGAAACAGATATACAAAGCGAAAGATTGTACAAGAAGAGGCAGAAGAAGACCACGCTCCAACTACCTAGATGAAATCAATCGGACGCTCAAGGACGGGAACGACAAGAGTACTCGAAACCGACGAGCATGTATAAAGAGACTGATGAATGTGTACGAGGCGCAAGAGGCATGTAAGTCTAGAGAGAACTGGGGCTCTATACTCTCAGCCTACCCCGTTAGGGACTTGGCGTGATGATAAGTATGCTTTTCAATTCTTTACCCTTATGGTAATAAGGCAAGAAATCTGTTAACGTATATATACCTATAGTATATATACGTATATATAACGTGTATATAAACCTGTAACGATATTCACAACACTATAACTTCTAGAAGACAACTGTTGTATTCTCTGTGACACACCGGTCCTATCCTGTGTTAATTCAGCTAATAATCTATCTCCGTGCCTTATTTCATCCAATACCGTTCTGTAATTTTTGCAAGCAATATATATTCTTATACTTTTGTAATGTTCGTAGGTAACACGTGAACGTACTGTTTGTCGTTTAATCGCTCTGCTTTGCTAATAATTTAACGATATGTATTGGTTTTTATGTTACCTATTTATTTTTTATACTTATATTATGCATCTTTATTATAAGGCTTTTCTTTTATTTAATCTTCTATAAATATAAAAATGAATGTTTGTCCTTTATAGAATCGTAAACGGCTGGACCGATTTTAATAAAATTTTCCGTGTGTCTTCAGGTGGTTTCGAGAATGGTTTAGATTCACAATTGGACCCGATAGGTGGCGCCACTGGGTCCATGGCTTTTATTTTTTTTCACCCAAGCGAAGCTGGGCGGGACAACTAGACTATATCTATATACATATAGGAGATCCCATTTTTGAACTGACTCATCACGAAATCTCAGGAATTGTAAGGCCGATTGACTTGAAATTTGGTAGGAGTATTCCTGACGCGGTGTAGAGGTCAGCTAAAAACGCTCAAATTTCAAACAATGTTAATGAAAATCGGAAACCAAGACTATTCCAAATTCGCCTCTTTTTCTCTTATTTAATAAATAACTAAATATTCAAAGATTTGTAATGTGATCATAGGCACATATTTTTGTGCGCTTAAATCGCAAACGCTGGGTAAACCTTACGAGATAGATCAAATGAATGTACTACGGAGTCCTATATCTTCAAATGATCGATATTAAAGTCCAAGTCCGCGATTGTATTTAATTATCTCTAAAGGATATACCACCATTACCATTTTTATCTTTTACATTATTATTAGTATCAATTTTCCACCCGTGCGAAGCCGGGGCGGGCAGCTAGTATATAATATAATATATCAAGCAAGACTATACATAAGCCTTTGAATTTCTTCTCAGACGTATGCAGGCTTCCTCTAGATGTTTCCCTTCACCTTAAAGCTCGAGGTGTGACTAATCACGGTACTTAAGTTCAGAAAAACTCAACTTGTTACAGTTGGGATTCGAACTTGCGACCTTTGCGTCGCAGGCAACTGCTCGAACCACTCGGCCACCACGGCTCTTTACATACATACATACATACTAAGTACGTAAAGATCATACAAGATCGTACACGTATGCGGGCTTCCTCTCGATGTCTCCGCCAATGCAAAGCTCGAGCTATCTACACGACTCGACTCGACTTTTCACAACATAAGTTAAAAAAAAACTCAATGGTACAGTTTAGATTCGAACTTAACATCTTCGTGTTCAGTAGCAACAACTGCAACATTCGAACCACTCGGCTAATCTTGATATATATAATTCTACTGTACGTGTGTATGACGGCTGGACCGATTTGAATGAATCTTTCTGTCTTCAGGTGGATACGAGAATGGTTTAGATTTCCAATTGGACCCGATTATACCCGATATTTTTTTACCCAAGCGAAGCTGGGCGGGACAACTAGTCACATGTATAATTATATGAAATGAACGCGGATGAAACCGCGGGACCCGTCTAGTAGGTCATAGAGGCAAGTATCAAGAAATGTTTACTACTCGTATTTCATAAAAGGGAGTTTTAGGCCAGTGCTATTCGGTATCAAACCCAATCAGAGGCTCTATAACAACGTATTCAGAATCCTGCCAAGGTAGACGGATCAATACGTTCCGAAATAACCTTAATAAATCTCATAAAATAGAGCCAACTCCCCTCGCTAGACACACACACATTACGTAGGAGAATGCCTAAGAGACAGCAATATTCGCGACTTATCGCCGAAACCAAATCTTGCGATGCCATATGGCCGGATCCGAGGGCATCTGGTGAAGAGGAAAGTTTGAAGGACAACACTTGGCTAATATTATTACAGACAGTTTCGCTCGAGGGCAAAATTACTTTGCCCCTTATCCCATAACAGTTTGACGTAGAATGATATTCAAAACGTACAGACATTAGTGAAGCATTATTCACGTTGCCTTGTTGATATTACAATATTACATCGTTGCAATCAACATACATTCACGGAAGGAAAATAATTGAGATGAAATTAAGCTTGGCCATCTTCCATGGTTTTTATGTTACTTTTTATTTAAAAATAGAAAAAAAAACACTATCGCATCTATATAAAATGTGTTTGTAAGGATGTTTGTTAATCAATCACACTAGAACGACTGAGCGGAATTTCATGAAACATTGCACAGAGATAGATTAGCATTTAATGTTTATTTTACGTAGATGACACCGTGGGGCCGAGGTAGTCTATACTTAATATTATAAAGAGGACAGATTTGATTGTTTGTTTGTAATCCGTAACTACTGGACCGATTTCAAAAATTCTACACCATTGGAAAGCTACATTCACCCTGAGTGTAATTTTTGTTGCTAGAAAAGATTATGAAATTATACGTGGGAAAAACCGCGGCTCACAGCTAGTAATCTATAAAACAGGGTATCTGTCTGTATCATTCTCCATAGACATTCGAGGGCGGAACATCAATACGATATGACATTCAATACGAGAGGGGTGATCTCGTCCGCTGATATTATAATGACCCTACATTTGTGTGACAACAACTTTATTATGGCCTTTTCGCACCCTCTTCTTAACATCAATTTGGCAACGAGACATCTAAATAGGATTATGACGACCGTCCGGTCTAGTGGTTAGAGCTCTTGACTGCGAAACTTGAGGTCGCGGGTTCGAATCCCGCTGGGGGCCGATATTTGTGTGATGAACACGAGTATCTGTACCTTAGTCTTGGATGTTCTATGTATTCATATATATTTCTATCTATATAAGTAAATATTGTTGTCTAGTTCCTATAACACAAGCTTTGCTTACTTTGGAACTAGGTCAATTTGTGTGGAATTGTCCCCGGTATTTATTATTATTTATTCGCAAGCCATACCTACTTACGCGTATTTCTGGTTTATGGCGATTCCGCCGCAGTTTCTTTAGCAATTATACGTAAAGTTTGTGGTCACGCCACTATAAAAGCCTAACTCACTGGTGCAGTCATGTTTCGAAATTGCAATCCTTGCGTTCTAGGCGAATATTCGAACCACTTGGCCACCACGGCCCTTGTAAACAACTGAAGAACATAGCGAAGCCAAAAACCGCAATGTAGTGGATCGAACAACGACTGAAACGTTATACAAAGCCGTATATCTTTCGCGGTTAATTGCGAGCTTCGGCATTGAATGTATTAATCTTGTTCAGCTTGCGTTTGAGCTAGGCTCCATTTAAACTGGGTGAAGGCCTTACTTGACGCCTAAACCGAAGGTATTCAAGATAAAGTAATAACCTTCGAAAAATGTTCAAGATTCATTTTCATAAAAAATACATCCTTCATATCCTCACGCCTTCCCAAAAGGGTCTCGAACGCTTGTAGTATCCACCCACGCATCCAGTTTTAGCCTGAGCTATATTATTTTTTGGTGCCAGAGATGACAGATGGAGAGTCCATCGCACTTCTCATGTAAGACTATACATACCGCTTTGAATTTCCTGCCGATATTTTCCTTCACCGCGGTGTGACTTGTCACTATACTAGTTCAGAAAAAATCATTGGTATATACAGTCGGGATTCAAACTTTGAATGTCACCACCGCTCTTGGCATGTATTTTTTATTTTTATATTAAAAAATTCCTTATACATATATATTTATTCACGAGGTATCCCGAAGATGTAGTGAGTGAGAACTACATAAACTAGCAAATAAAACTATATCTTTGATATTATAGATTGATACAAAATATAGGTACTTAAATATAGGAAAGTCTTGTCTCTCAATGTAATATTCTTGTATGAAATATGCATATAGACAACTATTTCAATTACTCTGTTCCAGACAAAATATATTGGTGTACCACATGGATGTCTGGGCAGAAATCTGCTGGAGTTATCGCTAGCATCTGTTCCATTCCCTTGAAATATATTCATGTGTGCAGCACAATTCAAGCTATACTGAGCAATATGGCACAAGACCTAAAATGGAAAATTCATTGTAGCGTCTTTGTGCTTGAGGTATACGCAAGTGTTCTGGTACAAATGTCGGAAGTATAAATCATCATATATATTTACATATCATCACGTCCCTAATGGGATAGGCAGAGAGAGCAGAGCGCCGGTTATCTCTAGACTTACGAACCTCTTTCGCATATCCTACTTACAATTACAAATGCGAAAGTTTAATAGTGTGTATGGATGTTACTCAATAAGCCAGAACGGTTGAACGAAAGATAATTAAATTTGGCATAGATATAATATTAGCAGGCTAAACACGCTAAGGCTTTTTAAGAGAGGCAGGGCATAACGGGTTTCTTGTTCGAATTTGGAGCTGCCAGACTGGGGCAGGACCTCCACCTTATAGAAGTCCGTAGCCAAGTAACACAATTTATTGTGTTGTGTTCCTACGCGGTGAATAAGGTCTCCAGTAATGAGCTCCTTGGGGAGGGGGAGGATTCTTATATTGTGCTGGCAGCAGAGAGATTGGTCCCATTATGCTGCCCACACAGTATACTCTCCGAACGCAACGCGCAATGCGCAAGTGATACTTCGTTATTTTAAGCGTAAATAGGCTACGGTAACAGTTTTTCCATCGGGTGGGCCGTATGCTTGTTTGCCACTCTTGTTGTATAAAAAAAATAAAGTAAGTGTAAGTATGTAGGTTATGTATTCTTCGGGATTAAAATGTAGCCTATGTGCGAATCCTAGGTATAAGCCATAACCATTTAAACTCTCAGCCAAATCGGTTGAGCCGTTTGCCGTGAAGGAGCATAATATCCAAACTTACAAACTTTCGCCTTTATAATATTAGTAAGAAGTACGATAGCAGATGTCCGAGTATACATAAACGTAGCATATATATTCATGAGCTCCGGCTGGCAGGTACATAGCTGGATATCTCGAATGAGTCATACTGCGTCGCCTGTAAACTGAGACGCATCCAATTTTGAACGTAATGTACCTACTTGTTACTCTATCATAGCAAAAAAGAGAGAACCGTTGTTTGAAAAAAATGCGCTGAAAGTACAATATACATGTTAATCTCTGGAACAAGTTAATCCAATTTTAAAAGAATGTTTCGAATCCTACCCAAGGAAATGGAACAGAAATCATATTCATATATGAATTATTAAATTTAACAAGGGGAAACAAAAAAATTACACACCTAGTCTTTTGATAAAGGCATTGTCTTCTTCCCACATTTTTTTAATGTATAAACGACAAATCTTATATATAGAGATGTCTAGTTGCCTTTGTGCTTGAGTAACGGCGATGGACTCGCCATCTGTCACGTTGGCATCTAATATACCTGGCGGAAAGTGGGTATTACGTATACACCTCAGCCTACCCCTTCGGGGACCCTTGTGGGTAGGCGTGAGGATATATTATATTATTATTATAGTTGCCTTTGCCTAATCTAGGACTCTGACAATTTGTGTGGAATTGCCCAAATTGTTTTTTTTTATTATTAACACGTACGCTAAATCTTGAGCAGAAACACCTTCCCGTAACATGGGCAAACCAGTACATACATTCATTCTTTAACAGTTCAGTCCTGAATAGTTTTGAACACTTGAAAATTTCGGTGCAACCAATGATCTGACGTAACCATTTTTTGCTAATGATCTGTGTAGTTTTTTCATATCCACAGAGTACCGTTGTACGACGCGCCGCTAGACAATCACACTGCAGTCTGTCCACGAAAACTATGTATATAGATTATTCACCTCTACACCAGTCAAAGTCGCTCATGCGCAATGAACCTAACACAACATATTGGGTGCAATACAAATGTTCTGCCTACCAAACTATCGACCCACATATTAAAATATGAGTGTATTGTATTACTATACAATACACACTGGTTAATTAAGTATAAATAAAACTCTTTACATACTTCCAGCAGTATGTACTTACACTGAGATCTCTCGCATTTTAATGCGGTTTTCATCATTAGATTGAGTGATACAATAGGAAGGTTTATCCGTCTCATTTAATATTGTACTAGCCAGAGCAGAGCAGTAATCTTACATGAATTTAATGCCAGTTAGACTGATACCAAAATTGCACTTAGAGGATTCGATCCCGAATCTCGGGATCCTGGGATCTCGGTCATATTTTAGTCCCGAAATTTTCGGGATTAAATTTAATGAATCCCGAGATTTCGGGATTGATAATTTTTTTAAATAAGTAAATGAAAATGTGTGCGTGAAACGAAAGGAGAATTTGGACAAGACAAGACTTATAAAAATTAATTGATGATTCCTCCAACTTCCATCGTGCCTGAACGCGCTTTTTCAGCCTCTACATTGAGAAGTATGCTTGCAGATCAGACGTTGGATGCGTTGTTATTCCTTAGATTTTATTTTCGTGGCTCTAAGTAATTTATAAAATTTCTGGTCAATATAATTAAAAAATATAAGTACCTATAAACATTGATCTCTCTAGCATATAGATATTTTTATAGTTTATCTAAATAAAAGTCTAAGGAGATGATTATTTGAAGTTAGTTTCATTAATTATTTACTGAAGTGCCTAGTTGTATAATGTTGCTTAACAGCTTTTTTGAAGATATAAAACATAAATATTCCACACAACGAAACGTTAAATAAAAAATTGATTTTGATATGTTTAACTGGTACCACTTTTTATTACCAATAGAATCCCGGTAATTAACTGTAGGTAATCCCGTAATCGCGGAATTAGAAAAATGGACCGGGATCGATACCTCTAAATGTGTACTGTCCAAGGGCGCGGAGCAGAAACCATATACGTATATATAAATTTAGCGCCAGTGACAGATACCGCTTCATATATCAGGTTTGTAATAAAGCAAGCGGTTACAAACCGCGAGAGGGCAGTCCGTCTGCGATGAAAACATTGTATTAAAAAGCGTTGTAAGCCGGGCTTTAAAGAGGTGGCAATAAAGCTCAGATGAATAGCCACCACGTCTACTCCTATAGTACAGCCTTCATTCCTACGGCAGGGAATACCAGGACAATATGATCTTTTAGACGTACAATTTTATTAATAAGTTATGTATAAATATTTGTTCATTCGTCGGTCTGCGCCTAGAATACATGTATATACACCACATCACCTTCCGCGTAGTCGAGGTGACTTCTCAACAAAGACATTGTTATTTCTTTTTGAGTGCCTCAAGTGACTCAACTTATTTCCTTTTGAAAACAAATGTGCAAAGTTAGGACCAAATTCGAGCAGCAATTTGTTTCAGAGCTCACGATTTCTAACTTAATTTTACTCTACTTGGGAAGCAAGGCCGTCGTCCGTAAGTAATTATAGCTAGCATGTGTTCGTACAAAACTAAATGGAATCTGCGCAACTCAGCTGTAAGTTTACTGACCCGCGCATTGTTTCGATTACTCATCATGGATTAACTGAACAATAGAACACTGTGTAATGAGCTGCAAATCTGGATTTTCGGAGTAGTGGGTAAGCAGTGGATGTGGGCGAGTCTGATTCGCCCACGCCTTGCCTTTTCTGGTCGAACTTTCATTGCAATGAGCACCCAGTCTTACAACACTTCGGGATCTGTAGAAAGCAGTGTAGGTGGAGACTCAGTTACTTTTGATTGCGGACAATTTCACGTGAATAACTACAACCGCATAATCAGAATATTAACAATAATGTTTGATTGACATGTCACAAAGAAAGTTTTACGCCGACGCATTCTTTCTTTATTAACCGATAATAAGTCGACCGTTGACTCATTGGATTCAACCTGATAAAATTATTACAAACGTAAATGTCTTTGTTTGGGTTCATCAGTGCCATTAAGTCTGTGAATAACATCTGCATTTGATAAGATAATTAGACCTTATTTGTGTGAACAACTTAATTGAGTAACAGACGAAAGACAATGAAATTGAACGATCTGCCTATAAGTTAGGAGCTGCGGAGCAGTGGTTAGAGTAGTTTGAATATCGCATATCACGCCCAGCCCCTATAGGGGTAGGCAGAGAGTATAGAGAGCCAGTTCTCTCTAGACTTACATACTTCTTTCGCTTCGTCCACATTCGTCAGTCTCTTCATACATGCTCATCGGTTTCGAGTACTCTTAACGTTCCCGTCCTTGAGAGTCCGATCTATTTGATCCAGGTAGTTGGAACGTGGCCTTCCTCTGCCTCTTCTTGCACACACTTTTGCTTTTTATATCTGTTTCGTCAATCTTTCTTCACTCATCTTTTAGTGGAGCGCCTGGGGGTTTTCACCTCGGATTAGAGTTACAGTGAATGAATTAATATGATTGATATGGGATATTGTTGTTTAGACTATAAATTGCAATGTTTACCCATAATTTTTTTGTGCACTTAATTTTTTCATTGTTTAAACAAATTATTATAAAATTTTAATGTTTGACCATATATTTTCACTTTAAACAGTATTTTTTTTTTATTTATATGTTAAATCTTACCTGAGTAGACATCTAGGAAATAAATAATAAATAAAAATAATAAATAAAAATAAATAGGAAATAAATGTCAAGGAAAAATAAAATAAAATCTCTATTGGCAAAAAATAGCAAAATTAAAATTCATGACGAGATTATTCCTGTTGACCCATTACTGCTGTTTCAACGTATTTGTGTTTTAAAAAAAACCGACGAAGAACTTAAAAATTATATGAATTACGAATTGGCACCATATCCACTTGCTCTATTTGAAGATGGTGAACTGCGAAAAACAAAAAAATCAACATTTTACAAATTATTTCCGGAAATTTCTATTAATTTAAAAAGTGTAGAAAATCTCTATTTTGTTATCGACGGAGGCATGTTACTACATCGTTGTAAATGGCGATTAAATGAAACGTTTGCAATGATATGTGACCATTATGTAAGATATTTAAAAAATAATTATAATAGTAACACATACATAGTATTTGATGGGTATAAAAAAGATAGCATTAAATCAGCCGAACGGAATCGTCGCGCATTAAAAAATAAATGTGCAGATATTGAATTTGATGAACATATGCCTTTAAAAATTGCTCAAGAAATTTTTTTGACAAATAGTAAAAATAAAATTCGCTTGATAGAAATGTTGAGAATTAAATTAGCTGACAACAATATTTTTACATGCCAAGCGGAAAGCGATGCGGACAAATTAATTGTTGAGACGGCAATGAATTTGGAATCAAAAGATGTTGTTATAGTTTCAGAAGATATCGATTTCTTAGTGATTTTAACGGCATTGGTAGATAAAGATCGTGAAATATATTTTCTAAAACCATCCCAAGGCAAAGTTCAACAGAAGATATTTTCATCGAAATCTTTAGAGAAATCTTTACCAAATTGTAAAGAACATATTCTTTTTTTACATGCCTTTACGGGTTGTGACACTACTTCTGCGTTTTTTAATAAAGGAAAAATTAAATTTGCCAAAAATTTTCAGAAACGGATTGATTTACACGACTCAGTAAAAGTGTTTAAAAATATCAATGAAGACCCCAATAATGTATTGCAAGCAGGTGTAGCGTGTATTTTGAGTTTATATGGCGCTCCGTCTAAAACTCATGATTTAAATACATTGAGGTTCAATTCTTTCATAAAAGCAAAAGCCAAAAAAACGAGTGTTCTTTTGTCATCACTGCCTCCAACAACTGATGCAGCGTTTGAGCACCTTAAAAGAGTGTACCTACAAATTCAGGTTTGGCTAGGAAATGACGTTGTGATTGAAAATTGGGGATGGAAGTATTCCAATAACATGTACATCCCAATAATAATGAATCAATTGCCTGCTCCAGATAATTTATTGCAAATGTTATTTTGTAATTGCAAAAAGGGACGTGGAGCTGCGTGTGGATGCCGAAAAAGTGGTTTATACTGCAGTGTAGCATGTTTACAGTGCAGTGGAAATAGTTGTTCCAATACTTCACCTATTATACAGATAGATGAAGTAGAAGAAAATATTTAATGTAGACAACAATGTAATATATTTAAATAAACAGATTTTGTACTAAAATTTTTTTTCTTTTCATTAGTCGTAATAAATTACCTTATTTTTTAAAATGTACACAATAGAGTACATTTCATTTATAATTAAACTGATCAAGAAATTCCATTGTACATAATAGCTGTCGCTCCGCTCTCCCCTCCATGTTTTTCTACCTGTTCGAGATCCCTACTGCTATTTTTATATACAGGTATCTTCGAAAAATGTTCCTAGATGTCTACTCAGGTAAGATTTAACATATAAATAAAAAAAATTACTGTTTAAAGTGAAAATATATGGTCAAACATTAAAATTTTATAATAATTTGTTTAAACAATGAAAAAATTAAGTGCACAAAAAAATTATGGGTAAACATTGCAATTTATAGTCTAAACAACAATATCCCATATCAATCATATTAATTCATTCACTGTAACTCTAATCCGAGGTTTTACGGTTTTGAATGCTCCAGGCGCTCCACTATTTTCTATATCTCCAAACCAACGTAACATGCCTTTCTTCATCTTTACAATCAGTTTGAAAATCGACTGTCCTAAAGAAGTTTTCTTCTAACCTATCATTATATTCAGCCCACATCCACGAGGTGATGGACTCACCATCTGTCATGTTGGCATCTCCGGCAAAAACAGTGTGTTGCTACATATCTGCCAATCGTTTCGAGGACACTCGTGGTACGGCGGGGAGATATATAGCCTAGAATTTTTACTAAAAATACTTCTTGAAGATGATCTTACTCTTGTGATATGGTAAAGACACAATAAAGGTTTATAGTCAGTGGAAATACTGAATAAAAGCAATAAGGAATATGTACTACCTGTATCATATGCTGCTAATATTTTATGTACATTGATAGAATCACAAAATATTTATTGTTACGCGCAGTTCAATACAGAGAGAGAGATAACCGGCGTATTACTACGCTGAAAAAGAAATACATTTATTTACGTATTGTTGTATTAGTTGTAAACCATCTTCGCATTATTGCCTTTTAAATGAAACCGGATTGGGGAGTTTCCTTCCGCGAACACAGGCTGTGGAAAGAGCTCCGCGTTGGGTATTCCCTAGAGAGTACAGCATGGAGTTCTTTAAGAAGGGTGTGAAAAGATTCCTGCAGGGTCGGCAGCGCGCGAGCGATACCCCTGGTGTTGCAAGCGTCTATAGGCGGCGGTAACCGCTTACCATCAGTCACCCGTGTAGAAGAGAGAAGTAGTTTTATGCGTGTTATACATATGTAGGTATAATAATATAGTTTCTGTTATGAAGTAGCTCTTATTGGTTTGCTAAAGGCGTAGTTCCTGGACTATTTTCATGTTGATATCCGTTGATTTGTTAACAGTGCCTTTGTTTACGCTTCATAACGGACTTGGTCAATGTTTGAGGTGTGTCGCATTAGAGGCAGGGTTGGTTTCAGTTTTTTATATGCTCGTCGGCACGTTAAAAAAGACAACGCGTGAGTGACACAGTTGAGGTTATAAGCGTCGACAGTAAGCGGTAACCGCTTACCTTCTGAGGCGCCGTAACTCGCATAAAAAAGGAAAAATATGTCACTTTTGTGGACGAGTCACTTTTCTGTACATAATTTTTTATGTTTAGGTGACAATGTCTACAGCTATTTAAATATTTTAATTCGCAATAAAACTGAATATGAACATACATATATACATATCATCACGCCGAGTCCCTAGCGGGGTAGGCAGGTAGTATAGAGCGCCAGTTCTCTCTAGACATACATAGCTCTTTGAACATGTAGGTTTAAAAATATTATAAAAAAATACATGCGTATATATGTATTGCGTATTATGTCCTAAGTTCGGTCTATACATATGTATTAGTATATATATAAGTGGAAGCAGCAATCCCAGAGGTAAAGCACAGCTATATTCTGGAAAGCCCACAAAGTTGAAAATATTACGTCACCCTTTCTATTGTGAATTGGAATTTAGCTTTCCCTCAAGGGCGATTTCTATCCGCCCTTACGACATTGTATCTGAAATCTCCTGTAATTATTTATAGATTACTTTAGAGACATTTTTACAACAAATCGGGCGTCAAATTGAATAAAGGGTCATTATAATTCGAGAAAGATTTAATAGGGATTTTAATTAAGGCAGAAAATTACTGGCCATAACTAACGAGCGAGCTGTAGAGGTAAAATAATAATGCTTTAACGGAAGATTAAGCGGAGACAAAGAAACGCACCGATGGCGACTCTGTATATCAACAATATATATCTTCACGCCTTTCCACAAGGACCCTGATGGAGTAGGCAGAGGTGTGTAGTAAGGTAACACACGCTATTTTCACCGAAGATGTAATTAGGTGGCAAACAGATTTGAATTTTTCAACCGTATGCAGGTTTCCTCTCTATGTTTTCCTTCACTGTAAAGCTCGTGGTACAATTATTCATTGTACATAAGTTCAGAAAAAAGTTATTGATAAAGTCGGGATTCGAACTCACGCAATCTTTGTGTTAACAAGGAAACTGGCTTAAACTAATCGACCTTCGAAAGCAGTATTCCGCATACTTAAGGCTCATCAGATACACGCAACTACCTACTATGTATATACATACATACATGTAAATATATACGCTACACGGTCGTTACTTGAATAGTATTCCATATAAGGACCAACGGTCGGATTTCAAAGAGAAAAATACGTTTCATATAGGAAGGTGGATGATTCATCTCAACGGCTGCAGACGACCTTCGGAATAGTGGTCCCTCGTTCGACCGAAGATGACACACGCGAGAAAAAACAAACTTACTTATTAACGGTCGGTTTCAATTTGGAACTCGTTTAACGGACAAGCAACAACGATGATAAATTGCAGATTTCGCCACTGCACGAAAACAAATAAGAAAATTGTCAACACAAAACAAATGTCTGGAATATTTAAACATTGGGTCCCCGAAGGGGTAGGCAGAGGTGTATAGGTAATACCCACACACCCACTTTCCGCCAGAGGTATATTAGGTGCGAACGTGACAGATGGCGTGTCCATCGCCGTTACTCAAGCACGACTATACATACGCCTTTGAATTTCTTCTCAGACGTATGCAGGTTTCCTCTCGATGTTTTCCTTCACCGTTCAGCTCGTGGTGTGACTAATCACTGTACTTAAGTTCAGAAAAACTCATTGGAACAGTCGGGATTCGAACTTGCGACCTTTGCGTCGCAGGCAACTGCTCGAACCACTCGACCTTACTCCTTGAGTAGCATCATGATAAATAGCATCCAAGATATGATTCCGGCTGAGCTCAATAAATGCTATCAAAAGTGAATATATTTTTTTCACACAAATACTAAGAATATAAAGAGGAAAGATTTGTATATATATATAAGTACGTTTGTATTGAATAGGCTCCGAAACTACTGAACCGATTTATAAAATTACTAGCTGTGCCCGCGACTTCGTCGGCGTGGACGGCTTTTTTATATTTCGTAAAAATTTTTTTTTTCAAAATAACATTTCTATGTTACTTCTAATACCTCCAAGAATATGTGTACAAAGTTTTATGATGATCGGTTTAGTAGTTTTGCTACATTCACCCTGAGTGACATCCCGTGCGAAGCCGGGACGGACCCCCAGTTAGTATAGATATTGAACGTAAGAAAGGTATTAATAAGACAAGCTTAAGTGTTATAATCTCATTTCTAGGTTTTCCAGCACTGTTGAGTAGAAGGATATTTAAAACACTATAAAATCGAAAACGATCACGACTACCTATCGGGTCAAACGAGTATCTTGACAATCCAGGGCTCTGCGCAAACGCAGATCATTTACCAATTGCCTAGAACTAACCTCACATATTTTTTTGTTATTTTCCCAGTTATCACCACAAGAATCTTCTAAAAAAAACGCAACAAGAATTGCGTTACTTTTCTCTCACTTCTCACAAATCAATTTTTGTCTCATAATTATATACGCTTAAGAATTAATGAAGATAAATACATAATACGTAATTCTGTGAAACGAAATTTTCTTTAAGAAACAAACAGTAGTCTTACCTAGGGCTTTACTGTTTTGTAGGGGCACGTACGTGTCGAGTAAATAATTGAATGGCTGTAGGTGAAAGGGAGGGTTTACCTCTACAGGTAGCAGTGGCGAAGCGTCCTTAGAACACGATTCCTACCGGCTTCCCTTGGCAGATTCGCGCTCATATACGACTATTCTATGTAGTCATAATATCGCAAGAGACATAATTACATTGCGCCCTTTGTAAGAATATTCTCCAATATGCTGGATACAAAAACGTAATGTATGTGAAATCGCGCAAACGCCCACATACACGATTTCACGTAGTAGGCGGCTGGGGAACTCGCTCATAATATTGGGAATTCAAATAGTTAAAATGTAGGCAATTCACGCACACATAGACATTACAACCACATCCAACCATTCGTCGATATAACAGCGATTATAAGCCGATCTCAGATAGCCTCCAGTCTTTATTTGTTATGTGTTAAGGTTTCGTTTCGCTTGAAAAGTTTCCTCCAATCAGAGCAATTCAAGAGTCAATCAAATCAAAGTCAATCATTGACAGTTGACCTCACCTAGCCATTATTTCGCGCGTATTTGCACGGATTGTTTTGTTATGCTAATTTATCTATTGTAATATGTGATAAGCTTCATTGTGTTGTGGTATATGGTTTAAAAAAACGAAAGTAGTGAAATTTTACTTGCCAAGTGTTGTCACAGTGTTTGTTTTGTTTCACCGTAAAGGTTTGTTTGTTTATTTTTGTTTCTTGTCGTCACGTAGTCTGTTAGGTTAGAAATGGCGGCGTTAATACAAATAGGTTGTTGTCTTACAGATTACCTATTAAATGAGTTAACTTCGTTCTCAAAACGATCTTTCGAAAATAAAAAATATATCATTAAACATGGACGGGCTCGTCCCGATATGAAAATTGATTATAGACGTAAGGATGGGTGTTTCAAACATTTTCACAGTTCTATGTATGATAAATAAATACGATTGGATAACCGGCAGTTGAAAATTACATAAGTTATTTTGCTTTCCATGTCATGTCCATGTTATTTTGTTTTTCGGTTTGTAGTATAGAAAAATAAATACTGCGGTATTCCTGCTGGTATTTGTTTGTGATGATGATGCTGGCAAGTTAAGTTTCACTTATTTTAGTTCTTTTTTTTTTGCTGTTTATTTATAACCCCCGTGTGAGTGACGTGTGCTTTATAACGGCTTTTTAAAGCCACTTTTATCATACTCGACATGCACTGTTCATATGATACCAGTAATGTCATGTATGGTGAAGGTGGTGAACACTAACAACTGTACAGCAAGCATGTTCTGTCGCATGGAAAAATTGCATACAACGCAACGCAAGCACCATACATAACATTTCGCCGTAGTTTTGGGAGGTGAACTAACACACTAATATATGGTATGTAATTTATTGCATTTTTTTTTTACAAGTTAAGATATGACGTTTTGCTCAATGAGGTTTCTTTTTTATATCAATGGTTTTGCTTATTCACGCGTTAGCCATTTTTTTGGTCCGGCTTTACCTTCCTTTTTTTTCACCCCACGCCACTGACAGGTAGTTCTTTAATTTTCTATATCAAATTCTCATTCAATTATTTAAGGTTAACTACCCCGTCCTTCTTTACTTCAAATACAAATAGAGCTATAATGGCGGTGGACTGGCCCCAAAAATATAATAATCCACAGCCAACCAATTTATTGCTTTAATAAAACTCCTCTAAAAAAAATAGATCACTATCTATACGCCTTTGGAGTTTTATCCACGAAGACGCGCCCCACTGTTCTTCCTTATGTAAGTGTGCAACCGTTTAAAAAAAAAATTAAGCAGAAAACAATCTCGTGTATTGTTTATCGTGTACAGTCTAATGTGACAGGAGTGTAGAATCCTAGGAGTGTAGTAATCAATCTGTCATCACGGAGCCAAATATTGTTTACGAAAAAAGTGTATAATCTAGTTTTAAAATACCTACAGTTTCGGTCCGTTGGAAGGACACTGAATAATTTGTTTTGAGTCAAAGTCAACGGAGAGCAGTGGCATGAAGTTTACATAAGAAGCATATAAAAGTTACAACCGAGAGCGTCTCACTTCGGATACGCTCGAGTACAGTTTTTTAAAAAGCATAGGTATAGGTAGGTACCTAACTAAAATATCCCTGGTAAATAAAGCGAAGTATAGTTCGCGTCATGTAAAATGAACATGCCACAGCAGATGCGTCTGCGCATTATATACCTACGCGTATAAAAAATATATTCAATATGCATAGTTTTTAATTAATACACGAAAATATAAGAGGGTAGGTTGAATTCAGAATTCCAGTAAAATTATTGCAAATAAATAAGTTATAGTTAAAACATTGTAATAATATGACAGACTACATAAAAAAGCTCGCTTGCTAGTTGTAAAATATTTCAGGTCACACAATATCGTACGAAATTTTTGGATTATTGTAGGTTGTCATTGTGAGTTTTGTGAGAAAAATTGTTTTTCTTTGTCTTCCTATACATATCAACCGATAATTGGAACATTTAAAACGTTAAAATAAATAAACTGGTAAACCTATCTGTCGCTATACTCAGGATAAAAAAATTGGTACTGAATTAAATTATAAATAGGGTCAAAAGGACTTACATTTGTTGGTCTCAATTTCCATTGTACTGAAGTCTGGGTAGATGCACGCACAAAGAAATCTTTTATTCGCTGCTGCACGTCTGCAGTGCACTACGAATAGACAGCTTTTGAAATGAAAATGTAAAAACTCGAAGGCTTTAAACCAGGCGCCGTTAAACAGTTATTTTTAAATAAGTTTAAACCAAACAAAGACAGGATGTCTGACTGAAACGGTAAATGTTTTCTTTCGAATGAAGTTTCATTTCATAGTGTTTCGGTTTTTTTTATTTTGACATACGCACAACGCATCTACGTGATTGGCTGAATCAAATCTACCGCCTAATCTGTTCTGTTCATTTGAGTATCGACCGGTGATCTAGAAGGCAACGTTCGGAAATCAGCTTTTTACAATCTTCCAAATTATAAAAAAAAGGTGAAAAATATTTTAATGCAATATGAAAGTGAAATAATAAAGTAGATTAACCTTTACATATTAATTATCTTATTTACTTGAATGCTCAGAAGTAATCATATTATCCCATGCTGCCATCTATCGACTCCTGAAGAGAACTTAAGTCATGAATTTAAATATATAATAAAATAACGAGCACCAATTTAAATCGGCCGACCGTGTGTAAAGTCTAAACTACAATACTGATTTCAACAAATTACGTGTCCTAGGCACATTTCTACCATCTAACTAGCCTGTAACCCAGCTATAATACAGCATCGTATTATATAATATATTTTTCACGCCTTCCCACAAGTAGACGCGGATGTTTGTATATATTTATTTCAAGATATAGTTGTTTTTCAGCTTTAGGTTTCTTCTAACTTAAGTTAACTACTCAAATTAAAAAAAGCTCATAGGTACAGTGAGGAACCGAACTTGCAACCTTTGTGTTGCAGGCAACCACTAGAACTGCTCGGCCACCATGGCTCATACTTTTCGAAATAGCCATATTTTGTCATAAATGTACGGTTTCAGCTTAAGTGCCTACTAAGAGAATAAGATAAGTATAATGCGTACTTATATTTCGTACCCTCCAAGTAGGTATACCATGTACTATACGACTCAGTAGGCACATTTTACGGACCCAAAATTATATGAACACACTGAAACAATCTTGTTGAAAATTGCTAAAAAAACATTCATACAAATAAACGAAGTAGGTACCTACCTACAATATAGCCCTCGCCTCGAGTTAAAAGTATTTAATCACTATGCTACTGGCAATTAAGTACATAGATAATAACGATCGTTAAGCCCTTGACCGATTTTTTATTATATACTACTTTACAGATCGCAGACGCACTGAGGACGTTAATGATCCAAATGTATAATCGCTAATATGTAGTTTATATGTCAACTAAGCTAGCACACTTTAGTCATAGGTATTGCATATTGGCTCTAAATGAAATACTGCCCCATTATTATCTTAAATTAATATAATTTAATAAAATTAATAATACAATAACAGAAACGATTACAACATTAAATTATGACATTACACAGCTAATAAATTAAAAACTTAGGTATAAACAGGTCTTACATACGGCACTTCTGGATTTTGACAAAAGTAAGATGGACTCCAAACATCCCCTGTATGTCATACAGGTTAACTAAAAATAAACATATCTATTAGTTTGTTAAGTATTGGCCACTTGTCTTCGTTGAATAACTTGATCATAATGATGATTACTATAAAAAGAGTATTAATATATACACAAAAACGATTTTCATACATCCATCAAAGTCTGGTGCTATGATACTGTAGTGTGCAAAATCCCAAAATCTTTAGGTATTCGTAAGTACGCATGTACCTTCTTAATAATAAATAATGTTTTATATTATAACATATCAATAGGAAAATAAACAGGAAGAGAGCCTAAATGTTGATCATGAGGTAATGTACATGGAATGAGGGTGATCATGGATGTGAAAAAGAAAATTTAAATAAAATTATTTTTGGCGCGAATTGTAGTAAGGTGTAGTTTTTTTTACGTTGAACTTTTACATAGTATATTGCAACCAAAACTCGCTGCAAGCATAGATAGTTAAAACCTATATACGAAAACATATGTTAAGTCCTGTTAAAAGGCATGCTACAGTTCTTGGTAAATTAAGAGTATGGTGATTATTTATGGCTGTGAAGTGTCATACTTCCGACTACAGAAGATTTCAATCTACAGACTTCATAATACTGTCACAATAAAAATGTTGTATATTCTCTGCATACTCAACCAACAGTATATTTAAGATCTCTGACACAATGAACCTCAAAGCTACTATCCAAACCATAAATAATACACACTAACCATATGTAGAACAATTTCTACAATTATTTTGAAATACAACTCATAAAAATATATATTAACATGTATGTGATGTTATAAGACTAAGCCTAATGGAAAATGTATTGAGTATTTGAATAAATTAGTAAGCATTACATTAATGTATAGAAGACAAGCACTTGATCAAAAGAACAAATAATAATAATTAATCATAATATTATATGGGCACCACTTGTATGTTGGAAACTTTGCACTCTGAACAACCTTTACCATCTAAATACATAGATTATCTAGAAAATATCAAGTCACTATGATCATATACCAGGAAATGGTAGACAAACTGTGCCTTTTTCTTGTCTATGACTTGCTTGTTGATGCGCGGTTGTGGTTCCTGGATTTGATTTGGGTTATCTCTTAGAAATATAGCCCCAAAAAGTGTTGATAATGTTTTGGAGTCTAGTCCATTCTCCGCGCTGTGTTGTAACGCCTCTTGTAGAAACTCACACAAGTATAGAAAAACATTTTTCCTAAACTCTGGCAACTCCATAATGATTTGTTTGCACTGTAAGTAATTGGCCGATGCTCTCAGACAAACTGATTGTAGATTGTACGGAATGATGGGGTCTGCTGTACTTTCCAGTAGGAGCAACAGTGCCTCAGCCACTGAGTGAATGCTACCAGGAATGGGGTCTACAGATCCACTGTCAAGCCAGTCCCTTATCTGCAAGATCTCTGAGTGAAAACCAGGTTGTTCAAAAAGGTTTGGTTCCTTCAAACCGTGCAAGTAGATGTGATCTACCAAAAACCAAATCTCCTTGGGTATAGAATAGGTAGACTGGGTAGGCGCACACTGGTCTCTCTTGTTCTCCAGCTCTATCAACTTCCCCACTGCTACCTCCCTAATTGGCATGTTCAAATTTACCAGCACTTCAATTGAACATCCAAAACAACTTCTTTGGTATGTGCCATTTACAGTTATGAAGATATCTTTGCCCCCATACAAGTGTAGTACTAATATATCATACAGTTTGTCAGTTCCAGCATTCATTTTGCATGCTGAAGTCTTATTTATAAGTACTTTAAGTTGAATTTCACATGACTCATCAGCACAAATGCATTTTTTATATGGTTCAACAATGAGCCACTCTTTGCAGAAGCTTGTTTCGTCAAGTTTTTTTATGAATTCAAACTCTACTGGGAGCTTTCCAATATTTTTAATTGTGATTGTTCGTACCTGTAGTTCCAGGTAACGCACAGTACCAAAATCAATCTCTGTGACATCAACTTTGACTTGTGGAATTAGTTCATTCTCCAATTTATCCAATTGTTTTATAACTTCCTCATACACCTTCCTGTATTTTTCCTCATCAATAATTTTAATATCTGACCTAAATATAGCTGACACAGGTTTGTGATCACTTATATTTAATGCTGGGTGGCTTCTATACGCCAGTTGTGTGATTCTGTCTCCTTTCCAAAATATTCGGTCACACCAGGCAGGTGCTCTGTTCTTCTCACTGGAATCCCAATTATCCGTTCCAGGGTCATATTTGTATGTTGGTTTAAATGTTATAGGGCCCTCAGTGTAGCCCGCAAATACATTATTTATTTTATGTTGTTGCTTAAGCTGATCTCCTTCTAAGACAATGCTAAAATTACCATCATTAACCATCATCTTCACAGTTGTAGGATCTAATTCAGTGATTCTATAATTCAAATCCCCCAGCCAGTATATATGGTCATGATCTTTGATGCCTCTTGGGAGCTGGTTTGGTTGGATGAACCTTGTTCGGTTGGATATATCTCTAAAGTCCTGATTTCTCCTCTCATACTCTTCAACATGGGCTGCTAGGTGGGAGTTGACAAAGCATAGAGATGTACTGTGCAAGTCAAATCTAATGGAAACGCCACCTTTATTGCCCATCTTGCCCATAATGCCCGTACCCACCGTATCACAAACTATATTGCGTACATGGGACAAATGCTTCTCTTTAATGAGAACTATCAGCATCATGCCTACCAATCTCACACGCTCAACC
>JACCPG010005321.1:0-22627 GCA_016069955.1 Drepana arcuata
GCTTTACGGTGAAGGAAAACATCGTGAGGAAACCTGCATACGTCTGAGAAGAAATTCAAAAGGCGTATGTATAGTCGTGCTTGAGTAACGGCGATGGACTCGCCATCTGTCACGTTGGCACCTAATATACCTCTGGCGGAAAGTGGGTGTGTGGGTATTACCTATACACCTCTGCCTACCCCTTCGGGGACCCTTGTGGGAAGGCGTGAGGATAATCAAAATTATAAATATTTCTAGTGATTTTTTAAAATAATATATTTGTGCAAATATCATAAATGATGTATTAATATCAAATCGCAATGACATTTCAAAGCTTCCAAGATTTGACCAACACCTTCATTCATTCATACATACATACATGGATCAAAACTTGGTTCAAAGTTTCTATGGGAAGGTAACTTTCCGATTATTCTTACGTCACCTATTTAAGTATCACAAGTATGTACGAACCTGTTCTGTAAGGCTTCGCTTTAACACCCCAAGTCTCAAGATGCTTTACGCCTAATTGCGCTCACTAAAGCGTTACTTAACGGGAAAGTTCATGAATGCATCTGAAAAGTGTATAAGCCCTTAATCCGCTCCGTTGTCTCTGTCGAAAGTGGATAGATAGTGCCTCGCGGCAGTGCATGCTTTTAGCGTGTGTTTAGCAAGCGGGAGATGTTCATCCGGTTTTATCAAACTTGATAATCCTCATTTTAGATGGTTCGATTACGATGAACTTAGATCGTAAAGCTTATGAACAAAATTATGTGCATTTTAATCGGTTCACTTCACCATCTTACTGCTAATTTTAAGTGGTTATATATACATTGATTTCCAAGAATGTATTTCCAGTCATACGCAGTAAAACCTCCACATTTATTATTTCACTGTAACTACAAAAACTTTATTGCTGGCGAAAAAGAATAAAACCATTTCAAGAAATATGAAGTTCTCTGAATTTATTGAAGTTGTTATAAGTTTTCAATGCTCGCTATAACCTGGTAGACATTGATGTTAATCAACGAAACGAAATATCCTACATAGCGCTGTACCTGCCTACAATAATACAATTACAACAACAATGAATATTTATCTAGTTCAACATTTCATACAATTTTAAGAGTACATATATCTCTTAGACCTACTCTTAAATCAGGGACGTCTTGAAGAAAGGCTAGGTCAAGAGTATCCTAAACCGAAGAGCATATGTATGAAGGGAATAATGAAAGTAGACGAAGCGTAAGGAAGGAAGGAACGAAGCATTAAACAAGTATGTAAGGATCGTGGCAAGTGAAAAGAAGTGGTCTCTGCCTACCCCTACGGGAAAGAGGCGTGATTATATTATGTATGTCTCTTATCAGTGTAACTGGAGAGACTCGCTTAAAAATACGTATTTTCATTTCGAGATTTTAAAATACCCATTTCTGTTTGATAATTAGATCACAAAAGGAACGCCAATGGCACTGTGAGAGCACCTCAGTCTCCCACATCGCCCGCCCACACTTGGAGGGACTAAGCGTGATGATACATTTTTTATTTTATGATATTTACTATTTTATTTATTTATTTTCTGTTGATTATTGATTATGAAATTTTGAAGTAACTGCTTTGTCAGAGCTATTAATTTATATGAAGAAATTGACAGCGTGCGATTATTTCGCTCAGTGAATCAACACTGCCATATAACGTGGCAATACCGATAACCTTCTTGGCACTCTACCACGAGACAGGGATTTAGGACATACAATTTATTTGTAGCTCAAAGTGGTCTACGTACTATGTCTTTGTTTTGGTACCATTCTTTCAATATTCAGTGAGAACCTTTGTAAAAATGCCGCATTATTCCGTCGAGAGACGGAAAATTTACTCGAGCTAGTATATTTGAATTACCTTTCAAGCCCTAGCTTTTAGGTAGCTAGTCTGATATCTTATTTCGAAATAACTTGGTCCAACTGGATTCAATCAAACTTTAAACCAACAAAATTGTGCTCACAATTATTAGAAAGCAGTTTTAATGTAACCAACAGTAGTCATATACAATATAAAAAATATTAAACATTATTAAACAGTAGTCATATACATAACTATATAAAAATATTGCAAATGCAAAACTCGGCGGCCTGTACCCAAGAGTTCTTTTTAAACTTTTGTACTGTAATTTAATACACCAAAAGATAGACAGTGTAGGAAAACATCGTGAGGCTATCTGCATACTTTTTTGATTAAAGGAAATTGCACCTAAGATAAACATGAAGTTGTGTGACCTCAGACCAGAGATGTTCCTCTCGGGTAACATCTAGATGCTATACTTTTGAGTCGATGCAGGTCGGTCAATAGTAACTGTAATGTTTAGGACGTGACAGACAGCCGAACAGACAATACACTACTAACGGTGTTCTGTTGCATAACACAATTTTCCACTTGCGTCTTCCCTATGTAGATTCTTCCGAATCCACACAAAGCTTTATACGAATTCGCTGTCAGTTGTAATGGAACTTTAGAATTTGACGCTGTACTTTTTTTTCTATATTTTGAGGTTTCATTATTTTCAACAACGCCATTGAAGTTTCTTCTTTGTTATTTGAGCATTCTATTAGCAATTAGCAAATGGATTCCTTTAATAGTCATCGCAAAAATACATACAAAGGGTAAAAGGAAATTCTTGACGGTTCTTTGTGCTCATTAAAAAGAAATCAAGTCTCAGCTTTACGTACTAGTATCTTGAGAATAGAACATAAGGAGGTTAAGGCACTGTTACTTGAAAATAATATTAATTTATAGGGATGCGAGTTTCATTTGTGACGTACGTTTCATCCGTAGTGGACGAGAATTTGGATTAGTCATCTGTAATACAAACACTGCATGCATGCAATTTTACTGAACTTTAGTACACGTACGAAAGAAAACAACGAGTTGAAACCTACATACGTCATAAAATAAATTCTAAGACATCTATTACATTGGCACTTAAATATATCTCTTCTTAATTATTACTTTTTTGCGTGGCATTAAAGTCTCTTAAATGCGACAGCTCGCTATCCGACGAAGCAAGCTCTGCGAGCAAACAGCTGTAAACAAGTTCCTTATTCAACGTGTAACTGTCTTGAGTGAAAACTTAGTTACCTACTCATCAAATTTAACTTAGCATCAACTTAGGGAAACTCTTACATGCTCCATATATGTATAAAGGCAACTTTATGCATATTATTTTGAGCAAATGAGTCTTGTATTATCATAAATAGTAGACGTAGTAAATGATAGACATAGTAAATGATAGATATAGTAAATGATAGACATAGTAAATGATAGACATAGTAAATGATAGACATCCGTGAGCTATACATTATTCATTGAATGTCCATTTGTCACAGTGAGTTAGTCACGAATTCGATCCCCGCTTGCAGCGAACATTTTGTGTGATGAGAATATTGGTTATTGGTGTTAACATTAAAAACTGTAGAAATGTTGGTTTCGTTAAAACATAAAAAGGATGTTTCTTTTTCGGTTTTCTTTCGGTTTGAACTAGCCTATATTATTTTCTGATGCTACCTCAATACCAAGTTTCATCGACATCTGTTTCGAGGTGGAGATGTGTACATTTATAATATTGATGTACTTTTAAGTCGACCAGATGATTTTAATTCAGTATCCAACCAATTAATTTGAAGAAAATTCAAGGTCTATTTACACAAATTTACGATACGGTTACATTAAACCCTCACGCAATGAAAACCTACCTTTAGGCAAATTTACAGTGAGTTGTTTATGAATGGACAAGCGATAACTGGCGCGTGAGAACGGCCATTTTCCCCTAATCTTATAAACCTTTAAGAGGCAGGAGATAGATGGCGTTGTTGAGCTGGATGATACCTGAGAATTACTATGCCTCAAATGGCATTATGCTATTAATATAGCGCAATATAATATAAGAGAATACATTCTCATGCGTTCCCGTAAGGGTCCCCGAAAGGGTACGCAGCAGTGTGCATGCAGTACTCCTCACGTCCACTTTCCGCCAGATACAAATTTTAGGTGCCAACGTGAAAGATGGCTAGTCCATCGCCTTTTATTACTTAAGCACTTCTATACATACTAAGTCTTTGAATTAATTATCTACTATGGAGGTTCCCCCTCGATGTTTCCTTTACGTTGAAGCTCATGGTGTGTTTTATCACTAATCTAATAAGTTGTATATTATTATAAATATAAAAACTTATTGAACCGTGGTGGCCGAGTGGGTCGAGCAGTTGCCTGCGACGCAAAGGTCGCAAGTTCGAATCCCGACTGTACCAATGAGTTTTTTTGAACTTAAGTACAGTGATTAGTCACACCACGAGCTTTACGGTGAAGGAAAACATCGAGAGGCAACCTACATACGTCTGAGAAGAAATTCAAAGGCATATGTATAGTCGTGCTTGAGTAACGGCGATGGACTCGCCATCTGTCACGTTGGCACCTAATATACCTCTGGCGGAAAGTGGGTGTGTGGGTATTACCTATACACCTCTGCCTACCCCTTCGGGGACCCTTCTGGGAAGGCGTGAGTAATTTAAGGGAAAGGTCACACCATTATGATAACATTTATTTTATTTGTCTCTTAGCGTGACTAAACTTTATATAACTAAATCGAACAATGGCAAGACCAAACGGCATTAAGCCAGGTCCTTTTTAGGTACTAAGCAAACACAGCTAAGGGCACTTCCTGGGTGGGTAAAGACCTAGCTCACAGGCGTAGCTCCGTGAGATAAATTATTTCAATAATTTTATGTCTTTAAAAGCCAATGAGTAATAACGGGCCAGGAAATATATCCCCGTTTAAAAGTTAGTGTTATTAAACTCCTTTCTACCCCTTAAGGGGCACTTCCCAAGGTGAATATTTATTTAAACTTGCGTTATAGCCTCGAACTTGGTACTCAAATTTACCCGTGATCCTAGTATTATAACGTAACATTTTTTCTTTATAATTCTTAGTATAAATGCCCCTATTGTTGGTTTATATTCAAAACCAGTCTTCCTTTTCATAAATCGAACACGCCTCTCATTCTCTGAATCCTCAATTTGGAACAAGATACTTAAGTATTGTTGACAAAATTGAATAAAGCAACGGAATTTAAGCCCTCAGGTAGGATTTTACCCCGAAACCCAGGTAGGGACAGGTATACGTGCTTTGTGATAATTTTAGGCTATTTTGGGGATTGCCAGGTATAATAAAAGCTGTAGTTTTCAATTGTTTTCAGTTTAGGAAAGGTCCTTTATGTTTGAGAGGGACGCAACGTCTCGTTATTTTTTCCTAATTATCTTTGAATTTGGAATGTTTTTTTTAAGATAAGAGTTTCATGAGTCAGCCTTTATTATGCGATTTAATTTTACAATGCCATTTTTACAGTTGATTGATTTGAATAATTAAAATGTTGACATTTTAAAAATAATTGTATCATGGCCAAAGCTGTGTTGAAATTGTCTAGAATACATAATATTATCAGAAAATTAAAATATTTATTGTATCAATAATAAATGTAGAATGCAGTTGTCCTAAGCAAATTTCTAGAGTGCGTAGTGCGTAGCAGTTATAGTATGCAGGTACAAAATCAGAGATATATTATGATTACCCTGAAAATATGTTAATTGTAATGAAAATATAGGGTGATATTAGTAAATTAATACTAATTAATATTATGGTACTCTCAAGGACAAAATCTATATATCTTTTTAATTTTATGAATTACATCCACTCGCGCGTCCCTAAAAATATTATTATAAAAATAATTTCAAAATAAATTAATTCCATCTGCATCATAAATAATATCATGGTATTCTTAAAGTGGTTCTTATAAAAAAGAATACCAAAGATTTTACCAAAGTCACAATATGGTACTAGTAGTGGACTAATAATTTGGCAAACAGACTCAGTTTGCCCAACCTACGTTTTTGTTGAACTTTTTTGGCTGACAAAGCTAGCTTCACGGTTCGTGGGTTGGATTTATTCCCTTTGCTGTACTATTTTGACGTTTTTTGTAGCCCAAAGTTTGCGTGGTCACAATTTATTTGAGGCAAAATTTAGCTTTGTATTTTATAATCGAGCTAATATTTTGTTTGCTTATAAAACATACGTTATGATTTAATAGTTTGTTTTTTATTAGATTTTTATGACACTTTGCTCACTACTGATAATGTCTCTGCCTTTCTCGTGAGGGATTCGGCGTGATCATGGGTACTTGTATGTATGCAACTGCTGCAACGCGTAATGTCAGTGGCACTTCATTTCAGAACGAATATGTTTATGTCAACGTTTAAATTTCAAGCTATCATTCGAATTGCGTTTCAGTCATCATCGTTAAAGGCGAAATAAACTTCTACTACTGACTATATATATATATATATATATATAGTCGTGCTGGAGTAACGGCGATGGACTCGCCATCTGTCACGTTGGCACCTAATATACCTCTGGCGGAAAGTGGGTGTATGGGTATCACCTATACCCCTCTGCCTACCTCTTCAGGGACCCTTGTGGGAAGGCGTGAGCGTGCGGGCGTGGTATATATTTATTATTACTACTGACTATAGGTATCAGCGACAAAAGCCCATCAATTTGACCAATAAATATCCTCACAAATACCTCTTACCGCGGAAGGAATTGAGACTAATAGCACAGAGAACGGTCTCTGCAATCAAACGGCGAGTCAAGAGCATTTCGCAACATATTTCACTGATACAGCGAATAAATTCTGGAACGCAAAATTAATCCTAATCAATTGAAATAGACTAGAATAGAATTAAAACACAGAACCTGCAATAAAAAGATTCGCAAAGAAACTGCCGTGAATGCGGATGTGATTTTGGTTTGAAAAAGAAAAGGATGTTGAGACTGATGTATGTACATATGTAATAGACGAACTAAAAGAGGTACTATAGTTACATGGCTATTATTTTATTCTCGAGAAGTGTGATTTTATTTTATATTGATTTTACATTTTTACTATTTCACGCCTAAAACGTTTTTTCAAGAAGACCTTTTAGCGAAATGAATGAAGAACGATTGACGAAAAAAGTGTATAAGGCGAGTGTGAATGAAAGTGTTGGAAGGGGTAGACCTAGGCGGACGTTTCTAGACCAAATTAGGGACGTCTTGAAAAAAGGTCAGGTCAAGAGTACCCTAAACCGAAGAGCATGTATGAAGAGAATAATGAAAGTGGACGAAGCGAAAGAAGTATGTAAGGATCGTAGCAAGTGGAAAGATGTGGTCTCTGCCTACCCCTACGGGAAAGAGGCGTGATTACATGTATGTATGTATGTACCTTTTAGCAGGTACGTACTCAGAATGTATACAAATAAGTTACTTAACTAAGTTACTCAAAAACCTTTATTCTTAGTTGTCCATCATTCAATCACAATATTACTTAGTGTAGATACTCGTATCGTGTAATCTTTGAGTGGTTTCAACAGAACCTCAATTTTACTGCGAAAAGTACCTTCCATTTTCAAAACCCAGTTATCTCTAAAAGAGTATGGGAAACAATGGTCTTAAAGGATTAATGTCCCTTGTAAAAGCTCTAAGAAGATTTCAATCTACATGGTAAGATCACAAGGCTCTTTCAACACCGGTTTTAACTCGGAGATCTTCCGTAATTTCGTCAACGCTAATTGAATTAAGCTTTCTCGTGAAAGAGTTAATTATGAAATAAATACGCGGCTGCTTGGAGAAATTAGAAAATTTGCCTTGTAGGGTTTTTTTGGTTTTCGAGAAAAAGTTAGTGTAGTACTTGATTAATAACTAAATGAAAACCTGTAGTAAGTATGTATACTTCCACAGACATTACCTTCACATGGAACAAGTGTCCTGCCCGTATTGCTACACCGTAAAATGTCAGTCGTGAGCGAGATCCGCGCCGTGATTTAACACACATCGTCAAGTAGGTAATATCAGCCCAATCTTTTCAGTATTCAATAAAGGCCCAAACATTCTCACATACTCACATTTATAATATTACTAGGATTACTCGAGAGCATGCTCGTATGCAGCGGTCGGACGCACAACTTTTTAATTTTACGAAGTTACTCTATCGTCTCAACTTTCGTACCAAAATTATGAAATATGAACGTGGGATATTTATGTCAGGCAGTCTTCTAAGTTTGTTGATATTCATACATGCATACATACATTCAGATCATCACGCCTAGTCTCTAACGGGGTATGCAGAGAGAGTAGAGAGCCACCTCTCTAGACTTGCATACATCTGTTACTTCGTTCATATTCATCAGTCTCTTCATACATGCCCGCCGGTTACGAGTACTCTCGACGTTCCCGTCTTTAAGTGTCCGATCGATTTGATCTAAGTAGTTGGAACGTGGTCTTCCTCTGCCTCGTCTGGCACACACTTTCGCTTTGAATATCTGTTCGTCAATATTTCTTCTCTCATAATTTCTATATGTTGATATTCAAGTCAAGAATTTTGACTTCTATAGCTAATTTAAATCAGTTCCGTCAAATCTGATGACATTTAATTACCCCCTTAATTAATCTCGCATGGCGGGTTTTATCAAAAGAAGCCTATGTAGCCTCTGTCACCTACCTCTGTCCTTCATCCTCTACATAGTATAAAAGTCACTTCCTGCCGTCTGTACGCTTAGATCTTTTAAACTACATTATTACTACAAATTTTAATGCGATTTTCATGTATCATAAGGGTGATTCAAGAGGAAGGTTTATATGTATAGTTTATTATTGTATTAGTAAAAATGTAACTTATTTTCGAGATATAAAATAAAAGAGAAAAATACAAAGAAAATAAAGAAATATATATTGAAAAACTGAACTCTTATCCGCTGAGTACCGAACGGAAACACCAATGGCGAGATTCCGATTTACTGCAGCTTTATTGGAATGCCCGACGAGATGAAAGCCTGACCGGTAATATTTTAGTAATAGTTTATCGAACAGCAGACACACTGTACAATCATCACGAGTATCGATTTCATATCGACGGTGGTAAGCTATGCGCTGAGTGTTAGCGAAAGCGGGTTAATGATCTTAGAATATTCACTTGGTCTATTGAACTGATATACTCTTTTCTATCATCTGAGGAAAGTATATAAGATGTTTTTGAATTGCTTCGTAACTAAAAATATTTTTTATTAGGTTCCGTTTACATAATTATTTCAATGTGCTGTTGCTCACATTATAATGTATGTATCTTCACGCGTTCTCACATGAGTCCCCGGTGATGTGTGAGTAGATACTACCGCTAACGACTTCCCGCCGGGGATTTTCGGTGCCAAGGTGACAGCGAGTCCATCGCCGTTTGTCAAGCACAACTAGGTATACCAGACGTCTTTGAATTTCTTCTCAAACGCTGGCCGGCTTCCTCTCAATGTTTTCCTTCACATTTTATATGCGTATACTCGAATTGTGGGTCATCGCCGCTCTCTTTTTAAATTTAATCGAATTGATTGTTTCCGTTATTGTACATTGGTAGGTTAACTAAAATCTAAATATATTTTTTTCAACTTAAGGAACAAAGGGAGCACTTATTAAATGTCACATACTAAAAACAAAATTATAGTTACCCCCTTTTCATGAGAAATCCTGCCAAGAGAAGTGACGACGAAACAAACTCACCGGATTGCCTTATCAGCAGTGGTTCCCTTTTACATAGGCGTAGAGACGAGATTTTATATTCATATAATTATTTGCAAAATGAGCAATTAGTAAGCCTTAAACGAATATACAGGATGTCTCAGAAAATAGAACTGTTGTCTTCTAGAAGTTATAGAATGTTGTGAACATAAAATATCCTCATAACGATGCCATAAAACGAATAGCCCCAAAGATGACAATAATTGAGGTCACTCATCCCATAAACCAGGGTTCTTTTCCAAACACAATTGATGAGATAAAAAAATACTTTGTGCTATTCTCCATACGTGTATAACTTTATTGTAGATTAGTATAACAGCTGATTGTTATGCAAAATATGGTAAAAAAATTGTCAACCAAAATATTTTGTTGTAATTTATTTTTCTTCCAATGATTATAGAGCATATAACATATTTGAAAAACTGCATTTTTTCTAAGGCTGTATAATATTATCATAGAAAAGAAAGCCACGAAATGTCATAAGCTCATTCGGCATGTATTCAAATGCACGGCATAATTGAGACACGCTGGATACCATATAAGTTATAAGTTGATAAGCCAGCTTTGTTGTGCCGCACGCTTCATTGCCAAATGATGCAGGCTTGTATGGGGAGCGTACGAGAATTAGGAATGGGAATTAATTCAGTTATAGTTCCCGTAACTCTGTAGACTTCAGTTAATCAAATTTAGGTTGTGAATTTTGCTACATTTTATTGCACAATTTGTTGATTGGGATGTTTTTGTGTCGTTATTGTTTACAAAATGTTGCTAAAAATATATTTGAACCGGTACATAATGTATACATTCGGGCGACCTCACCATCTCCCAATTTGACGTGCTATGTAATCTAAATGTGCAGTGGTCTGTCATTCCCATGTCAAATATATTGTGTAGTAAAAATATAGTGTTATTTTATCTCTATTTATGAACCTGTTCGGTGACGCTTGGTATAAGTGAAGATTCTATATAAATATATGTACTTGCTGAATTGCGTTAGAACGAAATACGTGTCTCCCGGCAACGTAGTTTCCGTATGTCAAAGGATTTTTAAATCGGTTGTGTTACTTTTTGGTTTTTGAGTTTATCCTTACAATCATACTAATGATCACGTCTTTCTTCTTTATAATTATATAAGTGTAGTATCACCAATCAATATATATTACATATTCTTTTTATCATACTTTTTATATAATATAGTATAACTATAATTTAAAATTGTTGAAATTTCAGTAAGAGCACTAATACTTACTATTATGCTATATGTTAGTGGAGATATTTTCGGAATATTGGAAAATTATTTATTGAAATACTCTTGAGTTTATGCTTGAGTGTCTATAATGAAAGCGGTAAAAATATTTGAACTCATATAAAAGTTGTTATCTTAGCTCTAGACATTCAGTCGAGTTCTCGAGCTCTCTGAGTCTTTTCAAAACCTTGCTTTTAACATATTTAAATTAAAAAACATGTTTTGCTAGAAAAAGTTTGGAATGAAAAATTTTGCTTTCGAGAGTTTATTTATACAAACGTCCAGCAAACGTTTATCCCCTGCAACTACAAGAACATAAATATACTAAGCTAACATAACTGGGATGTAAAATAAATACACACCCTTTGTCAGAAAGCAATGAAAAAATTTGAAGATAAATAAAGTATTGTCTTAACGAATTCTTGCGATTCCTTCACAACAACTGTCGTTACCAGGAAGAAAAAAATAGATATACTTTTTTTAAACCACTAAGATAGCAAACAAGCATGCTGTCTACCTGATGATAACCGCTTACCGCCGCCCATAGATTTACCGTTAACGCTATTCAACATCTTTAAAGTTACAGCTGCGAAAAAGTTTGATGATCCAGTCGGTTGGACTTAAAGCTACGTAGGTACTAAGGTTCATTTTGTTTATGCCCCCTGCATATTAATACCCCCACGCCTCCGACAGGGGTCTCGAAAGGCTAGGCAGAGGCGAATACGTAGAACGTCATGGCGAGATGGCCTCGTCGTCCTTACTCAATTACGAATATACATATACCTTAATTCTTCTCGAACATATGGAGGTTAACTTGGATTGTTTCCTTCACCAAGCTGTGTGACTTAAGTTCAGAAAAACTGATTGACACTAACGGGATTCGAACTCGCAATTTTTGTGTTGCAGGCAACTGCGCGAATCTCTCGGCCACCAGGTCTACAAAAATATTTCATTCTCGTATATAAATATAAATACCTATGTACACAAGAGAATATAGTAATAACGCGTGATTAAGGATAAAATAGACATTGTTCATAATATATATACAATAGCTTCAAGCGGTACCAAAATAGAATTAAGATCGAGTGCGTATATTAAAAGTGTGTTAACAGAATATGGTTTTAAATATGACTTGTAATGAACTGGAGCTCTACCCTCTTTGCATACCCTGTGAGGGACTTAGTGCGGAGAACTTTCACACGAGACATCAAAGCTTAAAGAACTAAGAGCCGTCTTGTGGTTGAAGTAGTCATCTGAAAAATCTAGATTGCAGCTTCCAATCCCAAATGTACCTATGAGTTTGGTACGGCATAGTGTTTTTTCCTTTGAGGCTTGCATTAAAATTGTATTAAGTCTTATTAATATGATATCCTGACGCCTTCCCATTAGCATCCCCGAAGGGGTAGGCAGAGGTGTATAGTGCGGATATACAGGGAGGATATGTAGTGCATACACACCCACTTTCCGCAAGAGATATATTTTAGGTATAAGTAATCTCTACTAATAACGCAATATTTTCCACGAGGCATTTTGAGTAAAAAAAACATTTCTCTCCTATTACCTCCTCAATTACAGATTTGTGTCGTCCATTTCATTTAACTTAGTGCGAGAGAAAGAGAGAACCTATTTAATTAAAGTTGATGAGCAAGATTTGCAATGTGTAATTCCCCTTTAATGCTCCTTATTTGCATTTTAAACTCATTTTATCGACGGCAAGACTTCATTTGTGAGTCTCAGTAGGCGAAAGGTCAATTTTTGTCAGTTTTAATGGATCTTTTATAGGGTCATTCGAGCTGACGGGATGTGAATTAATTTAATACAGGACGTTAAGTTAAGAACAATATGAGTCCCTTGGTAA
The DNA here is from genome assembly GCA_016069955.1 of Drepana arcuata. Taxonomy (NCBI): domain Eukaryota; kingdom Metazoa; phylum Arthropoda; class Insecta; order Lepidoptera; family Drepanidae; genus Drepana; species Drepana arcuata. The sequence goes on from JACCPG010005321.1 coordinate 12,724, forward strand.
CTCTAGTATTGTATCATAATACAAACTGTCTTGCTTTTTCATGCATTCAAATTCATATTTACGAACTTTTTATCATACGTGACAGATAGCGATGGATTCGCTGTTTGTCACGGTGGCACTTAAAGTACATTGCCGGTGGAAATTGTGAGTACTACCTACACACCTCTGCCTTCAATTTTGGGGACCCTTGTGTGAAGGCAGTGAAGGATGAGGCTTTCACCTATGTATTGCTTCTCAGATGTATGCAGGTTTCCTGTCGATGTTTTCCTTCACCGTAAAGCTCATGGTGTGACTTATCACTGTACTTAAGTTAAGAAAAACTCATCACAGTCGAGATTCAAACTTGCGATCTTTGTGACGCAAGCAACTACCACGAACCACTCGGCTACCACGGCTTAATAATATTGATTATAAAATAAATTGTTACAGTAACAGTCGCAGTGTGCGCTAGTGAATCGATTAAAATTGATTACCTAATTCTTGTCTGGTATAGCGATCTCCTCGTCTGCGTTTCCCAAGGGAAGAGTTTAATTATGTGATTATAGTGGCTTTGATTTGTGGTGACGCTGCAGATATGATAAGTCCAGTACTTGTTGTAACTATTTCTGGCATCAGATGTTGTATAATTAGAATCGAATCGAAAACAAACTCGTCACCAGCGAGGCCAATCACACAATATTTAATACTATGAATATTAATCTGACAATTATAACATTAATATATAGGTACTAGTGACTACTTACTTACTACTAAAAATAAGAAAAAAATAATAATAATATATATAATAACTAAAAATATTCTTAAAAGCAGTCCCTTTAGGCAGGGTTCCGAAGATACTGGCAGCGTTCCCCCTTTGAATAGCTAGGCTAATTCTTTGTCCGAGGTAGCTGCCAGCTCTCCGGTCTCCTGTGATTTCGACCAACCTTTTTGCTATTTCTTTAAATAGATTTGTGGCACTAGGACCCCACGGACCAAGGGTCTCGACACCGAATGGGACAAAACCATATTCGGAGCCTAGACCCCTGTATTTGCATACTTTAGCTTTTTCAGCCGCTTCACAGGCCGCACCAGCTCTGTTGTTGGTTCCATGTAGATGGGAAGGGGCCAGCGTGTCTTAACAGGTTGCATCCCATACCAGCACCCGGCCCATCTTCCATGGAATCAAACTCATACCATCCGGTCTCTTGTCATCGTCTCTGGCAATACCAGTCGGCTCAAGTAGACTTGGCACGTTGACGGTGGCAAGGGACCGGCGTATGATATCGTTGAGTGCGGCATGTCTCGAGAAACGGCCTGCACTTTTCTGGCATGACAATCCGTGATGTCCTAGCTTGTCGACATCACTGCCACAGGGACCTTTATGAGGAGCGCAGACCGGAACCCCAAGCCGTAGACAGGTCGCGATTTGGAGCGTGTCAGGCTCAAGAAAAGTTCCTATATTCGACGAAGGGTACGCGTGAAGCCAGTAGCCGGTTACATGCGCACCCACGGCCAAAAGCCTAGCACGTGCCGAACCTGTACTACAGTACAGTACAGTACATGTACCAAGCCAGAAATCTCAAAGTTTGAAGGAGTTGAAAATTTTACTTATAAGATTTTCTGAACTATGAACAGAAGATAGGAAGATACTTAATACTTATTAGATTATATACAGAATATAGAGTTCTTTTTAATAACTATTTTTTTTCTTTGCCTGCCTAAATGTATCTAACCAGCCAAGACTTGAAAAAGCAGGTTTTAATTGAGAACCTCAATCAATTAAAAAACATAGCACTGTCCAAATTTGTATATTCGATTTTTAAAATAGACATCTTAAACTTTTTTCTTTTCCTGCCTAAATGAATGTAACCAGCCAATCCATGACGTGATAAATCAACCTCGAATTCAGAACATTCATCGAATCAAAGCCATCATCTATAGTAGCAGCATAAATATTATAATATTCGATTTTTTAAATAAACACCTTAGATTTTTTCCTATTCCTGTCCAAATGTGTCTAACCAGCCATGACGTGATAAACCCCAACCTATTCTTTATATTGGCAAATCTAAGGTTAGATGTTAATAAAATCCTAAGAGGGTAGGCTTTCCTCTTTGGGGTTTACAGCCTGATTCATTGTATTCATGGATGTAAGGAACTTGTGTTTATGCTTGACAGTAAAGTCGTCTGGTATTACGAGTCTGACCGCAACTTTTGATTGGGTAGGCTTAGAACCTATAAATGTATATGAGACAATACGTTTTCTTAGCTTCATTATATGGGTAATTGTGTGGACTAATGAAGTCCATTTAGACAAGTCTTAAGGAAAATGATTAAATTGTTAGGTGCTACTACTACTAAATTTAAATACAGTGGTTTGACTCACTACGAGCTTTACGGTGAAGGAAAACATCGAGAGGAAGCCTGCATACGTCTCAGCAGCAATTCGAATGCGTATGTATAGTCGTGCTTGAGTAACGGCGATGGACTCGCCGTCACCGATCTGTTACGATGGCACCTTAGATATATCTCTGGCGGAAAGTGGGTGTGTGGGTACTACCTATACACTTTTGCCTACCCATTCGGGGACACTTGAGGGAAGGCGTGAGGACATATTATTATTATCTATATATTTTTTATAAAATGTGGTTTCTATCGATTCGTGATCAAGCGTCATAAAGACTACGTATATTATCTTCCCTATATCGGTAGAAAACCCGATGAATTTCGTTCCCCTCTATCGACACCGCCTCCGCACATCGACTACCATATCATTGATAGCAATAGCAGCAAAAACTAAAATTTATAAAGAGCTGTACATGCAAATGGTGATCGGTCACGTAATTTATTCCCCCGCTCTATGCAAACGGATATGAGCTCTATATCAACATGCTAGAAGTGTTTATTGATTGGATGAGTAGCAACCCCTCAAATTACGTAAAGTGCAGATACGCTCGAAACGCACCACAAGTCAAAACGCGCCGAGTAACTACCGGTTTGAATAATAAAATGGCCGTGAAATATTCTGTCCACCATTTTTTGTGAACGTGCGGTGAAATGACGTCATCGAGTAAAGAAAGGGCTCCATTTAATTATTCACTGTATTGGAATCACTAAGACGTGCATGAAGCGAAATAGGTCAGTAGCCTAACGGTCTAGAAAGAAAATCTGTAAATATAATTATTATAATATCCTCACGCCTTCCCACAAGGGTCCCCGAAGGGGTAGGCAATGGTGTATAGGTAATACCCACACACCCACTTTCCGCCAGTGGTATATTAGGTGCCAACGTGACAGATGGCGAGTCCATCGCCGTTACTCAGGCACGGCTATACATACGCCTTTGAATTTCTTCTCAGACGTATGCAGGTTTCCTCTCGATGTTTTCCTTCACCGTAAAGCTCGTGGTGTGACTAATCAGATACTTATATTTGTATACACAAAGAATTTACATACATACATACATGTCAGCACGAAGAGTCCCTAATGGTGTAGGCAGAAAAAATCGAGAGCCAGTTCTCATAAGACTTACATACCTCATTCGCTTCGTCTAACTTTCATCAGTCGCTTCAAACATGATCGCCGGTTTCGAGGTTAAAAATTAATAATTATTATTAAATAATACATTGGTAAAGTCGGGATTCGAATATGCTATCTTTGTGTTGCAGTTAACTACCCGAACAACTCGGCCACCACGGCGACCTATAATAGGCTATATAATTTTAGTCTTACAATATTATTTTTCTTACGTTATTCCACCAATATCACGCAATCTAAGTAAGCAGCTTTATTTAGCACAACCCAAGATTTTAATTAATACAAAACTACTTTAAAGTTATTTAGCTCCACAATTTTCACCCGTGGGAACATTTAAGATTTTAGTATCCATATTTTATCTTAATTATTAACTGTCGCTCAACACTTTCACTTATAAATATTATTACTTTAACTACAAGTAATACTCTAAAGTAGTATTAAGAAGCTTTTAACATTTTTTAATTCAAATTTCTTTGTTTTAGGCTACAGAAATGGAGACGGTCGTCCAATATTTACTCTTAGCCCTGGCTCTGACTTCTGTGCAAATATCCTACACTGAAAGCCGTCTAAATGAAAAACGCCGAGATAAAACTGAAAGGAGGTATCATACAACGCACGTAAAAGATAACATATGCGAGATAACGAACAGAGAGTCAAAGATTCATTGCTACTGCGAGCGGACTGAAGTGAAGATGGCAACAAGAGCAGACTGCTGGGTATTCAACGGCGGTATCGACCAAAACGACCCCATATGGAGCACTTTTAACTCCCAGCCCCATCTAGAAAGATTAACCTTCAACGTAAGATCAGACGGAGCCCTCAAATTCGTCCCGCTACACGTAATACACCGCCTCAAGCGATTGCAGAAGCTCTTCATCCATTACGCAACACTAACGAAAATAGAACAGAAGAATTTCGCCAACATGACAACGCTCAGGGAAATAACGCTAATGAACAACAAAATAGCGGAGTTGGACTTCTCCGCGTTCACGAATCTCCCGTCGCTCGTAAACTTGACCATAAAAGATAATAAAGTAACCGAGATACAGCGAGATGTTTTTGTTGATTTGCCGAGTCTAAGATACCTCGATTTGTCGTTTAACAACATTAATCTGGCCCACGACGCTTGTTTCGAACATCTGCCCGTACTTAACGATCTGATATTGGAGTCCAATTCAATTACCGTACTAACTAAAGACACTTTCAGAGGGCTGGCTAATTTGACGAGATTGGATCTGAGAACCAACAAGTTATCAATGGTAGGGGATTTGACATTTACCGAATTGTGGAATCTAAATGAGCTCCTTTTGGACAATAATGAATTGAAATATCTATCTGAAAGGGCATTCGATGGTTTGGCTTTGCTACAGAAATTATCTATGACGGGAAACAGATTGAAGTCGATAAACGAGGGCCTTTTGGAAGGTGTGCGTGGACTGGAATTATTAGATTTGAGAAACAATGAGATAGAACATTTTACTTACGAGACCATTAAACCTATAGCGGAAACTTTGAAGACGAAGACATCTGTATTATATTTGAGCGGTGAGTACAATTTTATATTTGGCGATCAATTAATTATTATAAAAATGTAAGACGACCCTGTGTCGCAAGCGTGAAAAAATTTAATCTGAAATAGGAACGCAGCGCTACCTCTTTCAGTCCGATTGTTACATCTAAATTAGAGACCCACACAAGCACCTAAAAATTCTCATCATAATCAGTAATTTTCATGTTTTTGCGCTATCGCACGGCAGAGATTTGCGATATGAAACAAACGCGCATAAAAAAACAACGTCATGTAAAGATTTCAAAACGATCAGTAAACATCAAAAAATAATTCAGATTAAAAAAAACTGAAACAAAAAACGCATGCAAAAAAAAAAATTTAAAAAAAAAATTACATTCATAGGAAATAAATATAGTATATTGTAATCTAATATAGACTGTTATGTTTATTTATTTATTATTACATGCAGTCGGAAACTAATATTTGCCTGTTATTAAATGTAATAACGGTGTGTATTTGTAGAGTACTCATGGGAAGATAAATAACTATATTTTGCGCAAACAATGGAGGTGCCCTGTAGGACGGTAATCCCCTTACGCAGCACCCCTCACATTAAGGACAATTAATGAGTGTAACAGCTCCCTTCATCGAGTCAACAAAGGATAATAACTCGATTTAGTTACAATGAATGTTTTTTGCATTATAAGTCGACACACATAATAATTCTCATGATAATTAAATTTATGTACGAGCGGTCATTTCCTTTTGAGAAGTAATAATGAGGTCATAATTCTTTTAAAAAGATTTTGATTATTTTTTACTTACCCTTGTCTTGCAGGCGAATTTCTAGGAAATAAGCTTCAGTATAGCTTAGCCTAATGTCACTAATTTCCAACGGTTCCTTCGTATTTATGCCCTGTCTTATATCGAGAATTACATACGCTCATAACGCACATAAAGTTTCTAAAGTTCTTTTGTTTCTACACGAAGTAACACTATTCAACTTTAGGTATTTTTATGGACATACACTTGACACAAAAAACACATGAATGTTTATTTCAGACGCAGTATTTCATGAAAATCACAATGTTTTTATATTTCATCATAATGATAGTACGATAAATTACTCCAAGAAATACGAAATACAATTCAGATACCTCACTTCAATTATCGAACCGAAGCCTTGGTAGGAATTAGAAATGCTATTGGAATCTCAACAAAATCAATACATCGCTCACGTTTTAGCCCCAAATAGCCGAGGTATAAGTAAAGTAATTAAAATTAACAACATTATGAGAGGAATCCATGTCAGCATACTACGCAACACGTAAAGTATTTATAGATTTATTAACCCTTCGGCCTTTACTAAGTTCATAACTTTGAGGAACTTGAAATTATTCAAGTATAAAATTTTAATCTTATAATATTATGTGATTATAACTTTCCAGTTTTCAGTGTTATTTCTTGAACTAAGTTGCTTCGAAAGTCTTTTGTAAGAGCAGAGTTAGCAAAGTGTGTTTCGTCTTTAAACAAAATCCTGCTTAAGTTGAAATTATGAATTAACTAGCTACCATTTCATTCGCGTCGATTTTTTAGACAAATCATAATTTCATTATGACAAGTCCCTCGCGGGGTAGGCAGAGACAGTAGAGCGCTAGTTTCCTCTAGATATAAAAACCTTTTGAGCCCATTTACTTATAATTAGTCACTTAATACACACTCACCGGTTACAAGTGCTCTTGATGTTTCCTTTCTTAATTATTTTTGATTTGCCGTAGGTAGTTACAACTACGATGTCTACCTACCTTTCTTTTTTCTCTACCTTTTCTCTTTTCACTACCTTTTCATTCAGTGACTTTCGAATATTTGTTTATAGATGTATTATATTGCCAAGAAGACTTGGCACGTTGCCGTGGTTTACCGATTTAGGCCAAATATTTTATCTGTGAGTTTTTTAAATTTGCTAATGACACCAATTATATTATAAATGTTTTGATCTCCAACAACCACCCTACAGTATTCAGGATAAAGATAGAATAATTATGATTTATTACAAGCTATCTGGCAATAGCCCGAATTAATGTAGCAGGGATTGCAGAAAGGCACCGTTCCGGTTTAAGATTACGACCACTTATATTCCGTGTACATACGAGTATGTACGTGTAATATGTATTAGGTTAAATCTCTATTAAGTTGGGAGCTATCACAGGCTTTACGGAAAGAATTGGGGTTCTGCAAAACTGCACCCATTGTCCAACGTGATTAAGTCGATCTTTGATTAATTTATTGTATATAACCTCGAAAATATCATCAATAGTTTTATTTTACGGTAACATTTTGGACATCATTTATTTTGCTCACGTCTTGATGTCTTCCCGCCTTCCTAGAAGGATCCCGGAGAGGTTGGCAGAGTTGCAACAGCGCCTTGTGTTTATTGGAGATATATAAAGGTGCCAACATGACAGATGACGAATCCATAATTGTTTGTGGATTTTCTTCAAAACTTTGTAAATTTGCATGATGCTTGTGTTCATCTTAAAGCACGTGACACATTAATCATTGTATTACTTAAATTTAGGAATAACTCATTGGTACAATTGGGGTCCGAATTTGCAATCTGGGTTTTAGAGGCGAATATTTAAACTCACATCTTCCTATAGGACTTGAGATCAAATAACAACAAATTTAACTAACAAATGGGAACAACATATTGATAAAAAAAAATTGTAGAATCTGTCAAGACCTTTATCTATCAACTGAATCTAACAGTAAAAATGTGGTTGTACGAGAAATAATTTCCGTTTTAAATCTAAAAGCAGTATTTGACTGATGCAATAAGTCAGATAATGGCTACGGTTTTAATTACTTCACGCACTATTTCACTCCCCTCTTTTACGCATAGTAGACAGGGTGCCTTGCAAGCTATCATAACTTAATGATCGCCAGATGGAGATAAGAACCATTGGTTGCCTCTCCATTGAATTTGGAATCGTATTTTCCGCTCATAAGAACTTGATTGGAACAAATGAATTTTAGAATCCCTGTTTTCATTCAAAATATACATAGTACATAATTACCATGGCATTGAATCCTTACCAGAGCCTAAAGAGCCGGATATTACCAGGTTTCTCTTGTCACCCAGACCATTTCCATTAATTCTCATTTGTCAGTTTTAAATAGATACTATTCACATTGAAAAGTCTCACAACACAAACAAAACTCTGACGAGCAAAAGTATGAATTCTGTTTTGCCCTAAAAGTCTAGTTACTTAAGTAAATGAAAAATTGTATATTTTTCTAGAGCTAAGCAGAAATATTAAAGTTTTCATAACTCAGTCATCCGTCAAACGGATCCGTCTAGCTTTCTTATTTTATTTATATTCTTCAACTAGCACTTAATGTACGTCTAAACTAATATTATAAAGAGGCAGAGATTGTATGTTTGATTGATTAATGGCGCTTAAAAAAATTAAGAACGAAAATATTTGTATGCACTTAATAACCGATTTATAGAAAAATGCTAAAAGGCTGTTACAAAAATATCTTCAAGCCGAATATCTCACGGGATAGGCAGATAAAGGTTCTCATCATCAAGGGTCATTACGTTTATCGCGGATGAAACAGCTGCAATACACGTTCTTTGCTTCATTGCAAATCTTTGCTAAAAACGTTCAATTTCTTTCAGGTAACCAATTGAACTGCGACTGTCGTTTATCCTGGATACAAGTACTTCGAAATGAGACCAAAAGCGAACCTCTACGCCGAGCTCTAGACGTTGTCACCTGCATCTTGAATAAACCAGAAAAGTTTGAAACAACTCCCAAAAACGATGACGAAGAAAAGACATCCAGGAGTGAACATATGTATGAAATTGAAACAAATAGTGAAGTTCTACAACAAAACAGTAATGACGAAGAAGTATATGAAGAAACAAGTCAATATAAGTTGGAGCCTACAGTACAGCCTATGATTGCTAATCAAGTGGCTATAGTCGACTTACCGATTGAGTCCTTGCCGTGCCCAAGTGAACTCATCCAAAATGGAGAGGACTCTCTAATGCTTTCATCAAAAGACGAAAGCTTCTGGCAACCAAACTCTAGTTTGAGACTATTATCAGATTTATCATTAGTGCTTACATTAGTATTAATAAAGTTATTTTAATGGATGTTAACTATAAACTTGATTACAAATTCAAAATTCGAGTTTCTTTACTCAAGAAGTGACCAATTTGCCATGTTCAGTCGAGGTCCGAAAGTCATCAGTTTTCAAATCCATTCCTAAATCAGACGTACGCTTATAGTACCTTTTGTAACTACAGCGCTAAGCAGACAACTGCATTTAAAATTAAACTTAATTAATTGATATCATGAAAAGGTCTAATATAGAATAATCTAGTTTCATTACCAATATTACCTAATGGCCTAATCTTTACGAAGTTAGGATCAATGTGTTCTATTGAACTGTCAATATCATACATTATCTCTGGCATTTCTTGGCAAACTGTGCAAATGTCAATGCGATATAGTTTCTTCCGAGGTACAATGTTGCCATGACTTATAAATTTTTCCCGATGCAAGCAAATGTCAACATTAAGGTTGATGAACCTTTTCTTACCCCAATTGTACAGCCTCTTAAACTATTCTTGAATAATGGTTGCAGTGCCACATTTCGGTAAGGCCCAAGAAAGTGTATTTCGGAGTGCTAATCATTAGTTTATTTTAACGCTTAGTTATAGTTTCTAAGAAGAAAGACTGGTTAAATATTTAACAAAATTAATTTGTAGCGAGGGTGTTGTAAGAGTTTTTCAGTTCACACCAGTTGGTCGAATAGTTTAGGAAGTAGGTAAATTCCCGTTCGCTGAACTTCGGGCTTATAATA